>VYZT01040818.1:14801-95449 GCA_013400735.1 Pomatostomus ruficeps
TTGGTGTCTTGCAGAATGCAGCATCTAATGCTGAAGGAAACCACTTTCAACAGGTTAAGCCTGCCCAGCCAGCCAAGCAAGACACCTACCTCATAGAAGAATGCTTAAGCAACCAATACACCCACAAGTCCTGTAAAAAAGTTTTTTGTCACCCATGGGAACGATGTGTGGAAGGAAAATGCCTTTGTAAGCTTCCCTACCAGTGCCCAAAGAATGGCACTTCAGTTTGTTCCACCAGTAGGAAGAATTTCCGTACTTACTGTCACCTAAAGAGCTACGAGTGTCAACAGCCCAAAGCAAAGTTTCTGCGCAAGGGAACGTGCATGCCTGAAGGTATTGACACCTCCCTTCCCAAAATTTATCAGTCATGGGTGCCTGAGGAGATGCTTATACTATTTACAGGCATTCATTTTCTTGCACTAGTAACAACATGAAACAGAAAATGAAAAGTCACTGAAAATGGGCAGTATCTGTTGGTTTGCATAAAAAAAAAAGTTATTGACAGGCTGTCCTGGGACACAGGCCCAGGTCACCCTGCTGCTGGTTTTGCTACACAGACTGCTGCAGGCATTTTGCCACACAGGTAGTAGAAGCAGGATCTGGCCCTTTCACTTCAAGTATTACTGGTTGGTTATCAAAAGTCCCCTAGAGAAGGTCATTATACTAAAGTGCAACTTGTTCTTGGTAGACCTTCAGGTACTCTTAGGTACCCATTACCCTCCTTTGTCCTTAAACTGGCGTATTTTGAAAAAGTAGCAGGCTCAAAGACACAACGTCAATCCTCAGAAAATTCGGGAATAATACCTGAAGCTTCTGATTTCCAATCCACTGTTCTTTCCATATTGGGTGTAAATACAAAATTAGTCCTGATTTGGTTTTGTGCCGTCTTTCCACTAGATACATCTATATAATATGATTTTGTTTGGGGATTTTTTTCATTTCTCTCTTTTATTTTTTAAGAAACATTTTCAGTCTCTCTGGGTCATGGAGATTCAAGTTTGCTTCGAGTAAAACCTGTGAACCACAAGGACGACAGTTTTGTGTGTGCTAGTGAGTGGACTATGAATGAAGCAAACGTGGCTTGCAGGCACATTGGCTTTGAATTGTAAGTTTGGGGAATTTATCTCTGGATAACTGCAAGGGATCTGAAAAAGTAGTGATGCTTACGGAAGTGTCAGTCACAGCCAACAGTTAAGACAGAAAACTCATCAACAGTGTGTTGGCTACAATATTCTGATAAAACTCCTTAAACTGAAAACACAGATTTTTGTGTTCTGTTACAACATATAAACCATAATTGTTTTACTTTAAAATAAAGATGAAGACCACTGTGGAGGTGTTCTCTCAGGCCTGTGTTAGGGAAGGTGCATGGATGGACCATCCCCAGGTAGCTCTGAGCAATGATCTGTGTGCAGAGAAAGGTTTCTCAGGATAGCTGACAATAGGGTACAGCTCTATTTTGCCATTTGCATTAGCCAGACTAACAAGAAGCAGAACATGGGGTTTTTTTCCTTCACCCCTTGCCCCTGCTGCTACTGCTTGCTCTGGCCCCAGGGATGGCTGAAGCCATACAGAACTTGTTTTTTTCCCAAGTGACCACACCGATGACCCAAATTGCATATTCAGCTCCTCATAAAGAGTGACCTCTATCCTGCAGATAATAATTTTACACTTGTACAACTAATTTCACTTAGGTAGACTTGCCTCCCCAACCTTACCTAAAAAAACCCTAAAAAAAGTCCCCAAAAAACTAAAACTGCTATGGCAGTACCTCTCTAGGTGAGAAGGAAGTGTTTCCTAGTCCTGGTCAGTGTTATTTTTAGATAGCAGAGAAGGGTTTGCCCTGAGACAGAGCATTCAGCCCTGGATCCGTATTTCTTTAAGGTAGGGGAGACATACACTGTTAGAAGAATACCAGTCAGGTAAAACCAAGATAAAATTATCAATCCCAGCTGTGCAGTGGCCTGAGCTTCCTCAATATTCACTGGTTTTGATGGCACCAAGGATACCTGACCCCATGCAGGATGGTTTCCAGGTTATGGCTCACCCATATGGCTCTATCCACACAAAGACAGAGATCTGAGCTTACAAGTTTTGCTACATAAGGACACCTTTCTGTCCATCATGATACAAAGTGACTTTCATATGGATTTGGGGACAGTTCTACATAGCAAACTGCAAAAATTAGCACTTTACTTTTTCTTCCAAAGTAAACATCTCCTATTTACCCCTAGACAACTCCATGGGAAGTTCGCTCTTTCTCTTAGCCATGACCAAAATTCTTTGACACTGTGGAAAATGATATAAAATAAAAGCAGTGGACAATCCATTGTAAAATTATATAATTTGTTGTTTTTATTATTATTTGTATCTTCACAGAGGTGCTGAATATTACCAAACCACTTCCAGCATCACAGAATCTGCCTTAAATTCATTACACTGTCTGCAAATAAGTTGCAGAGGCCTAGAGACAAGTCTTGCTGAATGTCACATAGAGATGAAATCAAGAGATAGTAATGAGGGACTTGTTAGCCTGCAGTGCCATGAAAATCTCAGAGGTTAGTAGTTCTTTTTAGTTTCATATTTATTTGATGTTTTTACATTTTAAGTTTATTTTAGATAATGAGGATCTAGTTTGCTGAATTCTCAGCCACAGAAAACCTGCACTGAAACCTTTTGATTATTTTAATCATTTAGCAGACTTTAAGACAATTGAGGCAATCTGGAGTCAAGACAGTCTTGAGTTTGTGAGTTTGAAAAATCACTGTTGCACCTAAAGTACTTTTACAGATATTTCCCCAAAGGACACTTATTTCACCCATGGTTCTGTTTGTTCCACCATCCCTTCCAAGGGTACGGAGGTATATTATATCCCACTAGTCTTATCTCTCCTGGCTTAACCAGTGAGGAGACAGGAGACAATGTCATGCTGTCTGTTTGAGGGAGATCAATTAGCACACCAAGAACACTGAAGCCCCACAAGCATGACTATGGTGAAACTCCTAGTGTCTCCCGGGGGTTTAGGACTCCTCAGTTTTTCACTGATAAAAGGGGAATCAAGGCCTCGTGTAGAAATCTAACAGCTTTTCATTCTCTGTAGTGAGCTTTCTTTGGGACTGGTGAGCATCAGCCTGACCTGCTGCTGACTAGAAGAGCTATGAATCATCTCAGGTTTTTCTTACAAAAATAGTTATTCACAGACTCTTGATGAGTTCTTTCTAGAGGGTGACCCTCCATCATCCTAATCCCTTGAATCATTTATAGTGGGTTTGAACTGATCATTTCTGGTTTAGTCCTCACCAGTCCTTTCATTAGAAGAAATTAAATTCCCTTTTGCCAGGCTACTGGAATTTGGAAGAAGAAAATAAATAGTCATGCTGAAACCCTGATGAGAAGGCAATCAAAACAATAAAAAAAGATTCCTGTTTACCTGACTGGGCCCCAGCATACCTACTGCTGATAGGCCAGACTGCTGACAGAATCAAATATGCTCGCATAGTATTTCTCTGGGCAATTATGAACCTACAGTCAATTCCACATTAACTTCATTTTCATCTTGCTGCACAGCTTGTTCAGATGGGGAGTTTCACTGTGTCAACAAGAAGTGCATTTCTCTGA
Source organism: Pomatostomus ruficeps (assembly GCA_013400735.1). Classification (NCBI taxonomy): domain Eukaryota; kingdom Metazoa; phylum Chordata; class Aves; order Passeriformes; family Timaliidae; genus Pomatostomus; species Pomatostomus ruficeps. The sequence goes on from VYZT01040818.1 coordinate 18,420, forward strand.
ATAAAACCTGTGATGGAATCAATGACTGTGGAGACCTGAGTGATGAACTGTGCTGTAGAGGTAATAATTTCCTTTGTCAGGTGCTTCAAAATAATTTCAACAGAAAACCACCCACAAAGAATTTTTACAGTGATGTAACAGCTAAATTATCTTTTCCATTAAGTCACTACATTAAAGCAATCAGACCATAGTTTATACATAGGCAAGTGCAAAAAAGCAGGCATGAAATACCATTTTGAAGCAGGCAAGTGACCTCTTGAGAATCTGGATTTCCTCAGAGGATGAGGAAATAGCATGAGATTATTTAGGAGGCTGATAAAGATTGATACAAAAAAATGAGTCCTGTTAGAATGAAAATGCATTTTTACTTGGAAAAAAAAAATCAATAGTAATTAAACAAAGACACTGGTTTTCCAAAGAACTATCTTTAAACCAAAGTAAGATCTCTCTTAAATTTATTACTAATGCAAGATCATCCATGGAACCTCTGTGAAGAGTTCCTGGCACATTGCTTGTTCATGAGCAGTCATTCTTTTAGCATCTGCAATTCCAGCTGTAAGAATTCTGATTAGAAATGAGGAATGGATCTAGCATGACCTGAATGCAGGAGAATACTTTCAAAATTTGGGTTTCAGGTGCCAAATGCTAATGTGAGTTACAAATCCCATCATTATCCCGCCATAACCTCAATATTGTAGTGTTACAATTGTAAGTCACTTAAATCTGATAATTGTGGAAACACACAGTAATTTTAGAAAAAAACACAAATGTGTGATTTCATCTATTTAGTGGACCTTTATTTGGATTCCACATGACAAACATAGTGCTGTTTCAACTGAAAGGGCTGAAGACAATGCTTCCTGAAATTAAGATAATTATTTCAACTGAGTTCAGTGGTCTTTGAATCATATTGGGATATCTGGATACTTTTAGAGAACCATCTTATTTTCTATTGAAGACAAATATCTTAAATAGTAGACTGACAGAAGATTTTAAATTAGCTCAAAAGACCCTGCCATGAATTCAAGCACTGCTTTGCTTTTGATAACATTCAAAGGGATCACAAAATTTAAAAGGAAGGGGGTTCTCAAGTTTATAATACCTTTTCATATGACCAAGAATTTTAGAAGAAGGTATTGCATCCAGTATCTTCCTAAGAGGACTCTTGATTCCTAACCCTGCATTTAGGCATTTAGCTCATTCAATCAAAAGTCAGCTTGCTCTCTGATTTCAAGGTGGCAGCGGGGTGGAATTTGGCACAAGCATCATCAGTTCCTCATTTGAGGTGATCAATAATGCTGGCAAAATTGGAGGTCTTTTGGCTGAGGTTGAGTGTGGATGTGTTATGGATGAAACTGGTACGGAGTGACACCAAGTCTAGCAGTGCAGTGCTGCAGTGGTAACAGAGATCCACATTTTTCAAGTCTTATAACTTCAAGATTTTAAAGTGAGGAGAGCCAAGTATTCATTTTGTTTACATGCACAGAGGCTTCTTTTGTAATCTCTTTGTGAACAGCCAGGTCCCCTGTAGTATGGATATACATTTGGTTTATATTTTAAAAAGTTCTCTCACAGTGTGGGTTGCTGAACTGAATGATCCTGTGATCTACATTTGTAATTCTCCTGTGTTACAGAGTGCAGAGACAACAGTTTCCACTGTCGGTCTAATATCTGTATTCCAAATAAGAATGTCTGCAACAAAGAAATTGACTGCCTCACAGGAGAGGATGAAGCTGGAGTTTCCTGTGCAGGTCTTCTGAAAGATGTTTTTGTTTCTTTCCTTTCATTCAGCTCAATTTTAACTAGAGGCTACATAATGCATATTATTATATTATTTATTATGCAAGAATTAGTCTTTCCACTGTTATGTTATGCATAGTAGGAAGAAAAGGTAATGTAGTTTTCTTTCCTTTATTTCTGGAAAGGAATGGCAAGAAAACTAAAGGAAGGAAGAAATAGGTGATGTTTAGGGAAGCTTAAGGCAGATTATGTGTTTTGTTTATGTGGCCAGCTATCATACTGGTATCCCCTAAGAAAGTGTGGAGGGGGCAAGCAAGAATACTTTCCTCACAAATGAGGAATTCAACTAGTTTGTCAATATAATAATTCTTCTGTGCTGTTTCCCTCTCTGTTGAAAAGATTATGCTTTGTTTGAAAATGAGAATGTTTTCCTTGCTCTCATAAGAGTCAAAGTCTAAGGTCAGAAAAGTAAAAGCCATTGCTAAATGGTAATTAGTACAGGTAAACTGAACTCTAAATGTAAACATTATTGTCAGTAATGTAAGCGTAGACACAATGCTCAGCCCCCATTCAGGGACTGAATTCAACATGCACTTGGTTTGAATAAAAGCTGACAAATCAGATTCAGAAGCATTTAATTTACTTCTTGTGTTGAATTCCCTTCCTTATCCTATTAAAGGAGGCACACAGTACAAACAGCATAATCTAAATTGGAGAAAAAAGACAAATAATAGCCTGTGACTAAATGCTCCTTTGGGTTTTAGAAAGCTTCAAAGGGTTGATGGGGCAAGAGGAGAAATTTCATTGGTTTCTGGTGGAGGAGAACAGGACATCTCTTTAGAGATCACAAACAAAAAAAGGGCAATTTCTCAGGGTTTCCTGGCAGAAGGGCTCCCTAGGCTTGGAAATGGAGTAGATGTGTAGTTATGAATGAGTATCTGCTGGCTGTAGGACATTTGTAGGCTGAGCAGCCAAACAGTGCCTAGCAGGAGAGGAAACAGCAGGCACCAGGCTTGAGAGAATTGCTCTCCATGTGAACAGCATGCCCTTATGCATTTAAAACCTGTTCCATGATTTCGGCATGCAAATATATATTCAAGTAAATGTCTGCCAATAATTTTAGTATTTTGTTATTCTACTATAGGCAAAGAAGAAGGTGCTGAAAATGACAGTATGGATGAAGGTAAGTGTAACTAACCCTCCAAAATCAACAGCATACCCTCTTTTTAGTGAATGTCTAGCTACCAGCCAGCTACTCAGATCCAGAACACTCAGATATTTGGACTTTGTGACTTACTAATATACACTCTGGGGCTTACTGTTTGTCTCGCCTTTCACCGATTGCAAGAATACCGTAATAATTCATCCTGGCTGAGAACCTACATCTCCATGTTTTGGCAACTGGTAAACTCTCACCTGAGGTAAACTGCCAGCAAATCTAGAGGATCATCCTTAAAAGCATTTGCCTGAATGCAAACAGCACTGGAAAATAGAGAGGAGCAATGTGATGCTAAGACACAAGCAGTTTTCAAAGCAAAAGCAGATGCCAAAATTTTTTTCTTTGTTTTCCTGCTATTTCAGCTATTGGCATATTCACAGCACTCAAATTTTCAGGATAAAGATAAGCCTGTCTCCAAATAGAGAGAATGTATACCTGAATTCTGAGATACATTTTTCCTTTTTGTTGAAGAAAGAAAAATGATAAAGACACTTCTTCCCCAAGTGCACTGCGGTGTTAGAAATCACACACTAACTCGGCGGAAAAGAATCATAGGTGGAGAGATTGCAGGAAAGGTAAAAAAATAACCTTACCAGATATGATTTCATTCAGCATTGATTTAAATGGGCATTATTTGCCTTCTGTTAAACTTATGGAAATAACAAAATCAGCTACAACACTTACATTTTGCAGCAGTAGTTGCATTGCATTGAATGAAAGTAAAGAAAAGCGCAGTTTATAGAGTAAAATATGGAGTTACAAAATTGAGCACTGTAGTACAAGCAGACACTGAAAATTACTTAGAAAAACAATTAATACAACAACTAAAAATAAAAATTCTGGCAAAATGGAATTAAAATTTGCATTTTTGAAACAGAATACAGCAAAAATGTATCCAAACCAGGTGAGACCCTACATCTGTTTCTCTGACTACAGGGGGTTTCACGACTGAAAGCTGGAGGGAAGGAGGCATTGCACACGTCAGAAGACTGAATAAAATTACTGAATGTTACTCTATATATATCCTTTATATCTGATGGAGCCCAATTTGAAGCTTCTGGATACCACATCTGTATTAAAATCAGACATAGTCAAGGAGATTAGGTGATACCAAGATATGTTTTTCTGTTTATGCACTGAAAGTTGTACGATTTTAATGATTTCTTGTTATTTGTGTTTGTTGATTGAATAGGGTGAATTTCCTTGGCAAGTGGCAATTAAAGACACCAGCCATGAAGGTTCAACAGTGTACTGTGGAGGGGTTTATATTGGTGGCTGTTGGGTTCTGACTGCTGCTCACTGTGTCAGGTAAAAACAACAGACTCTGAAATTATTTTCTTACTGCAAGGCAGAAAGACTGATTTGGATATTACTGCCCTTCTCAGCTACCTGTTTGTTAATTTCTATTTGTCTGTTGAATAGAACAGTTTAAAACACTTGACTCAACCACATGAACGATGAGGAAGATTCAGAGGAAATAAGAGTGTTTTGGCAGTGAATAGAAAGATAAAAAGTAATAATGAGTTTGAAGAGACATGGCATACTTCAGTCAGATAGCACCAGGCAGGAAAGGTTTATTGTAACCACTCTGGTTAAAATTAAATACAAGGGACCTCTTCTCTTCTCCATCTCTGCCTTGGGGGGAGTCCAGGATCTGTTCCCAGAGAATGTCCCTGGCATCATATATTCCCCAGAACAAGCCAAGAGCAGACATGCAAGTTTTGCCAGTCCCATCCACATCTGCTCATTCTATTATCAGAGCAGCATAAACACCTGGTTTCCCTTTGTCACAACACTAAACAGAGCCTAGCTTTTAACATCATTTTCTGTATTAGTTGCAGTACTCAGCATGTCATCTCTCCTGAATTTGCTACACTTCAGAAAAACCCAGGCATTAAGTCCAGAGAGAAAATACATGTATCTAATGTGAATTTTTGTTCTACAGAAACTTTGATAAAATGCAACAGTTTACAACTTTAAACCAGTTGAAACCAGTGCTTGTGTTTACTTAGCTGTTTTTTTCCCAGGGCAAATCGAGTCCATCTCTACCGTGTCTGGGTTGGAATGTTAAACACAATAGTGTACGACAAAGAGACAGACACTTTCAAACTAAACCAAGTGATAATCCATGAAAATTACAATGCATCAACTTACGAAAATGACATTGCTCTGCTGGAGCTGAAAGGTTCTGGGCACGGAGAATGTTCCCTGGAAGAAAACAGCACACCTGCCTGTGTCCCCTGGTCAGAGTATATGTTCAGGACTGGTGACAGATGCAAGGTTTCTGGATGGGGACTAGAGAAAGGTATTTGTTTCAGTGCTTGTTTCAAGAATGTATTATTTATGTCATTCACTTTCAAATTGTGGTGAGCTTTTATGAAAAGGCTGAGGAATAGTTGTGCACAAAGTACCCAGAAGAGGCTGAGTACAGAAAATGTAGGCTGTGGTTAGCACTCAGGTATCACTGCTGGATTCTGTTTTCTGTACTGCATACTCTGCTGTTTCAGACACTTAGTAGATTGATATGGAGGACACCGCTGGATGAAAACTACCCTGACAGTAAGAAATTGTCCTTTTGTCCATCTAATAATTGTATTGGCTGTGGAGACCTGTTAACAACATATAACAGATGGTGTTTGGTAGCTCACAGGGGCCCATAGTCACAGCCTGTCCTCTCGTCCCCTTCCCAACAGGATCTGAGCTGCATCCAGCAGTCATGAAACTCAGGACATCCTGTCTCTGCCATGTTTGGGTTTAGCACAGAGAAGGTTGCACAGGGACAGAGAAGCCAAATGTAATCATGCTTTCAAAGATTTGGGAAGCATTGTCTTTGTATCACAGCATTACATCCTGGCGTTGGAGGTACCACATACTGGTTGTGAGGTTTCTCCTCTCCATACTCTGTAGCACGCACCCAGCAAATGCAAAGTTGGGAATTGCTAGCAAACAGACAGAGAACAAAACAGAGCATCTCTTCAGACCTGTGAATACATAGCTCACCTGTATCTTCAGTAACTGCTTCACAAAGATAGAGCAGAGTTGGGAAAAAGGTAATAAGGATGAATTACAGCCACATCTCCATTTCACAGAAAACAATATACTAGTTTACAAGTGCCTGGAAACCTTGATATGGAAAACACAGGGAAAAAAACCCTGAAGAATACAAGGAAATGGAAAGGATGAAAATGTCAAAAAATGAAAGTACTGTAGTTAACACTGCAATTAAACCACTCTGCTTTTATTTTGAAATATATGGCCAATGTACTGTAATTCATTTGGGATAAATGTTAGTGGCAGTTTAAGGTTTCTGTTTTATAATACTGAAGATGGTATTCTGTAAATAACTAAATAACTAACTTTCAAATTATTACATTAAATGTGTCTAAAGTGTACTTACCATTTTAAATTTTGAAAATATTTTTTTTCTTTTCTAGGTTACACGAAACAATTTATCCTCAAGTGGGGAAATGTTAATTTATTTCACAATTGTTCTGAATTGTATCCAGGACGATTTTTTAAAAAAATGGCATGCGCAGGTAAGCATCAATTTTCTTACTATAATTTCTCTACCATCAAGCTCTCAGTTTAGGCCAGGCATACTGGCTGGGAATCTTCTGGACTTAAGAAGGACAATAAATCAACTACCACAACATCACTGTTGGCAAAATGCCAGTCCCTGGAGTTTGTGGCATCCACCATTATATACCTTTTTATAAAGAGAGTTCAGAGGACAGCATGACAAGTTTCTATGATTATGTGGGCAAAATTTGCATGTAATTTGAGTTATGTTTTCTAAATACACAAGCACCTTACAGCCTACTGAGCCTCCTACCTTTACTGTATTTGATTCTGATTCAGTAACGTTGTCCTGGTTTCAAAGACAGGTACTGGCTGAGGAAGACAGAACAGCCTCCCTTGGAAAAGGAAATGTAATCTCCTTCCCTCCGAATTACTATAATTTTGAAATTAAGGGGGCTTTCAGGCAATGGTATGAGAAAAGAGGAATAACAGTCCTTTACTAATATATTTATATCTATAAGTGATGGGACAGACAAAACAACAACAATGGTAACCACAACAAGTAAGAACAGATGAACTCAGGGGCAGTCTCTTCCTGCTCTGTTGGCAATTCCCCTTTGGTGCAGTCACGGTCACAGCCGCAGGGGCACTGGTGCTCCCGGTGCACAGGGAGGGTGCGATGACTCCCCTGGGCTGCAGGGAGCGCTGTGCTGTGGCTCCGGCCGCGTGTGCGATGGCGGCTGCAACCGGCAGGAAGGGATGGAGAAAGAACTCCCTGTACGAGCTCCCAGGGGCAGCTGGTCCCAGTGCCCTCTTTGGATAGCAGGAGGCACCGTAACAGGAACCTCAGAGTAGCAAGCTGGGAAGGCAGGGATGAGCAGGGTCCTGGAGTGGTAGGNTACTCACGTTAGAAGCCGCAGCAAGAGACCGAAGCCTGGGGTGATGGCAGAGTCTCTCCAGAGCTCCCGCTGCCTCTCTCCCCTCCGAGAAGAATCCAAAAAGTACTGTGCCCCCGCCGCCCATAGGGCTGTGCTTTTTTCCGCCCCCCTGCCTGCCCCAGGGCCAGGCACTCGCCCCCTGGTTCCTTTGTCTTTCTTAATCACCCACCCATTATTGTCCTTTAGCAACAGGAATGGGGAAAAATTCCTAAGACAGAGAGACAAACAAAAAAAAAAAGAAAAAAGTATCCCAAACACCAACAAACGTATTTAAGCAAATGCCTGTCCTAGAACACACAGCTCTGTCCCCTGGTATGTAACTATTCATCTGCTTAGACATTTGCCACTACCACAGTGCATCCCAGGAAAGTACAATTAACTTTTCAAACTTAGATTAGTCTGACCAGGAAACTGGTTGTCACTGCTAGTATAAAAATGAGGATTTTGAATACACATTTTTTACTTCTCAAGTGACAAAAGGTGTTGCCAAATACATGACTAAAGGAGCAGTGAGTATTCAACTTACAGGACAGATGGGTTCAACTGTTTGATGAATCAAAAAGTAAATGCAATATTTAAACAAACTACTCAACAAGAAAATAAAAACCAGATATAAAAGCAAAATCATTTATGATAAATTCTGCATGTCATCTGTAACATACTGGGTTTATTTACTGCACCAGTCCTGTAATTTATCTCCTTTTTCTTCAATATATTTCAAGTGACCATACTTTATCACGAGGGGACAATGACAGTACCACATGAAACACATTCAGAAAGGGGATATCAGGGGTTAACTTCCCCTCCCTGATGCAAATAAAAACTAAAATTAAGGGCTGGTATCCACAGGGGTTAGTAATAGAAGCAAGTATTAATTAAACTGATTAAAGGCAATAAAATCCTATTTCATACGATTAGTAATCCCAACTCTGAAAAGTTCTTGTAACTCTTTCTCAGAGATTCAAAAAATAGATTGCATTTTTAAAAGCTTGGTGACTCCTGCTTTGTACGGGCTTCTTCATACTAGGACAGTCAACCCAGCAGAAAAGTGTAGTAAGGGTGTTAGAAATTAATACACTTTTACTGTGAGTATATAGGAAAAAAAGCATAAATCATATTCTAGCTCTGTAGCAGCATTCCTGTTTATATCACATCCATCTTGATTCATTTTTTTCATGACCTGAAAAAGAGTAGGTTTGTGAACACTGAAGCATAAAGGGCACTGGATCCTGCACACTTATGCCTCAGGGCTGCTACCCAGTGTTGCTGAGACTGAGACCATGCAGTGGGGGCACTTCCAGACAGTTGCTCTCCCTCCCATCCCAGGATTCATGTGCTCTCCTTCTTGTGCCTGCCCACTTATTTTCATAAAGCTGGTAAAGCAAACAATTGTACAGATGAAACTGGACAATAGGTTACTGGGTAGAGAGGACACCAAAGGCAGACACAGAGGCGCACCCACATGACAGCATCTTCACTTCCAAAGGAATCAGTCTGCACACCTTTTTACCTTGTTCCATTCCTATGGGCTACTTCTTATAGTAGGAAATGTGGCTGAGTTCTTCATTGCACAGGGTAAAACTAGACTCACATGACTGATGACAAAGCAAAGGTTCAGAATCTTCTTTACTGGTGACCATTAGGCAAACACCCATCCGGAAGCGACACGAACCTGAAAAATCTCCTGAGTTCTGCCTTGTGTGCCAGCTTGTATCTTATTTTTGCTTCTTATTTCCTCTTCAGGTACTTATGATGGCTCCACAGACAGTTGTAAAGGTGATTCAGGAGGCCCCCTGGTGTGTTTTGACACAGAAAACGTAGCCTACGTATGGGGTATTGTGAGCTGGGGTGAGAACTGTGGGGAGGCTGGCCACCCTGGCGTGTACACGCAGGTTGCCAGCTATTATGACTGGATTAGCCACCATGTGACAAGGGGTCTCATTTCACGGTACAATATCTGAAGCTCAGAAATTTAAATGCTTCCTTCATGTCACCCACACAAAAATAGTCCTTTTTCACAATCAGCAGTGACGTAACTTAGCAACAAACAGTACAAACCTTTGAGGAATGTATTTTGAAAATTCTTAACACTATTAATACCACAATTTTGGAGAGCCTGTGGGAAGAGAATTTTACTGGCACAAGCTCACAACAAAAGTCTCTAATAAAAGCAGATATTAAAATATCTTTTTCTTGTTATCTTGGGTTTTTTCCCATTTTTCACATTGCATTTCAGTTGCCATTGTTTATTTAGCTAAAAAGGACAATGATACTGGAAGCAGTGATTGGAAAATGACTGCACTGGCAATATGTGAACTTCACAGAAAGGACAGCATCCAGGCTGCTTTAAAGAACTTACATCATCTCGAGGTCTAGGTCACCAGAAACCCTCAGGAGGCTGCCTTGCTTGGCACTTGATTCCTGAGGCTTATTGCAGAAGTAGACTTCAGACCATCTATTAATTGACAGACTGGCTATGACCATGACATTTGTTGCAATGCAACAATTACTCAAATAATAAATCTGCTTTGTGGTAGTTTTTACAGCTACAAACTCAGACAATTCCTATCTAGTTAATATACATCATCTGATCATCTAGCCTGGGGCAATTTTTGTAGCCCTAAGTTTTATTAATTTAACAGCAGCTGGTCACAAACAACAAAGGAATTTTAAAACTTAAATCTTCAACTTAAATAAAAAGCATCTTTACTATCTTAAGATCTCTCTGTGTGTGTATATATATATATCTCTGGTATCCAACTTAACACCAAGTAGAGTTTTACTCTACACATTATCACACATTGTATGCACATATGTATATTTATACACACACATTTTATATAATAATAGAAATATATAAGAAGTCAATACTTTATACATATAGACTTAATTCTACAAAACAAGTAGCAGATCTAAAGTTAGACTCTTTGCTGCCGTAAAGAAAACATAATGCCTTCACATTCAGCAAGAGCTGTGCACAAAAAGTGTGCACAAATTCTTTTTGAAGTAGTAGAATTTGATTTGAGGATTGGTACCCCCAACACAAAACTCACATAGCTCCAGCCACTTGTATGAAAATTTTCAATAGCTTTAGAACATTCTTCACTGTATTCTAACGACAAATACTTTTAATATCTATTTTACTTTATTCCTCTAAATTAATTATCCTGTTGAATAAATGGCATCTGTTCCCACAACACAGTTGTTGTGGTGATATTTTTTCTATAATTCACCATAGTCAGACAACATTTTTACATTTTCATTGACTTTTGTTCATCTTCCAGACTTGTAAAAACCCCACATCAGCATGAATTTGTCATGTAAAGACACCCTCAGTCACCAAAATAATTACAGTAAGGGTATGAATTCCTTCTCTTGACAAACACACACCCACACAGACACCCTCAACAAAGTTTGCCATTTAGGAAAGCATTTAAGTATATTCCTATACAGAAATTATCAGGGTCTTGGTAAAGAAATCCTAAATAGGAAAAAGCTGGACAGGTGTACAGCTCCCTCTTTTGTTTGACTTAATTTTTCTGTGAAGAACTTTTCCCACCAATTTCTTCAGTTAACTATACATGATATTGCTGAGGCTGCAAATAAAAAACCCCACAAAACAGTAGAATATGTATCAACTCTTTCTGATCTGAAAGTCTCTTGGTTCTGTTTCCATTTCCTGTTCTTCTTTGTATTTAACTTTTGCCCTGAGGCCAAATATTACTATTTTCTGAGGGATTCTACACAACATCAATCAGAGTTTTCATTACAAAAATTAAAACCATTTTCACGTGATTCCAATTCAGCTCATCTGCAAAACATCCAGCATTTAAATATAAAATTAATTTTAAAAAATAAATTCTCAAAACCAAACATGATGTTTAGCAACCAAGTTCATTTTGGTCTGATTTTCATTTCAACAAATCAAGACTGGACCTGTAACGTTTAATATATATAGATTTTGCTATATTTTATAACCCCGTCTTGCACTTTTGATGATGTCATGATAAGAAGAAAGCTAACGTCATTACAAACAATTTGATGGGTGAAGGTACGGGTGTTGACGTCTTTGAAATGGGTCTTAGGGTCTCTATTAACTTTGGGCAGCCGGCTTGTTGCAGAGCCTAGACAGCTTGGCTCCTGAAACAGGCAAGGGTCTGCACAAGCCTGAACTTCTGAATTTTGGGGTGAAATAGTAGGTTCAAGGGGAGAATATGTGGTAGGCGGTTCAGGAAGGCTATACTTTCCTAGGACCTCAGCCAATTGGGAAAGAAAGAGGGCAACATGCAGCCGGGAATTTAGGATAAAAGGAGACTGCACCCTCTGAAACCTGAGGGCGTGTCCCGGTGGACTCTCTCCCTTTATTCGAATAAAGTTGCAGGACTCCTCTGTCTCCTTTTTGGACATAAACCTCTGGCGTTTGTGGATTTTCCTGACAGTGAGAACCACTCACGTGTGTAAACATGACCGGGTCAGTTTCCTTCCCACCGAACATCATCATAAAATCCGGCACCAAGGTGCGGAAGGCCCAGCCCCGCTGTGGCTGCCCAGCTGCAGCAGGTCTCGCACGGCAGAGCACACACGGGGCGCTGCAGAGGGCGGGCCGGGCGAGGCCCCTCCCCGCGGGGCGGCCGAACTGGGGGGCCGCAGGGACCATGGCGGCGGTGCCGGTGCCGGCGGTGGCTGCGGGCCGGGCAGGGCGGGCGCCGGAGGAGGAGGAGAAGGCGGCGGCTTAGCGGGCTCGGCATGACCCGTGCCCGGCTGTCCCCGCTGTCCCCGCTGCTGGTGCTGCTGGCGGTCGCGGCCTGCGCCTGGCGGCCGGCGCGGTGCCAAGAGCCGCCACAGAGCCCGGACTGGCGGATGACGCTTAAGACGATCCGCAATGGCGTGCACAAGATCGACGTGTACCTGAACGCGGCCCTCGACCTGCTGGGCGGCGAGGACGGGCTCTGCCAGTACAAGTGCAGCGACGGTGAGCGGGGCTGGCGGCGCGACCCTTGTCCCGGGCAGGGCGGCTGGGACTGCTCTCCCGCCGCGGCCCGGCGCCGCTCCCGGGGCAAACCTCGCTGGCGAGTGAGTCCTTCCCGGCGTACATATCTATAAATACACCTATAGACCTCGGCAGCAAGCTCTTGTACGTGTGTGTGCGTGTTTAAATATGTGTATAACCTGTACGGAGCATGCATACACGTAAGCGGTTCTCTTAACGTGACTTTTAAACGGCTCCCTTTAAACGTCTCCAAGACGTTTGCCTTGGAGAAAGGCTTATTACTGTCAAATATATAGCTGGTGTGTACAGGGAAAAACCCTGAAGTGGGAAGAATTGCTCCCTCCCAGCTGGTTATTTACGAGCACTCCTGAGTACTTCGGTTTGCGACAGAAACGCTTAAATCTGAGCTATGCAGTATGTTGTTTCCAAGTCACGCTGGAATAACAGGTTTTAATGGTAACCGTGTTTGCCAGTGGAAGGAATGCATCCTGCTGTTTGTAAATCCTGCTGCTACCAGCAGAGGACATCTGTGCTTCTTCCCTGCGTTTCAACTGCCTGATTTACTTGAACAATAATTGAGGCAGCTCAAGTTGGCATGACCTGATAGATGATGATGGTAATCATCATCATCATCATTATTATGATATTAGACTATTGTTATTAGGAGAACCCTGCTTGAGCAGAGCGTTTGAACCAGAAGACTCACTGTGGTGCCTTCCAACCTGACTGATTCTGTGATCACCTCCCGTGCCATGCCCGTGCTCCAGAAAGGGGGTTTCTTGCCAGGCTTTTCACTGGCACTTTAAGAGCACCCCAAAACGGGAGGCTCACATAGCCTGTCATGGTGGAATCGCATCACCCCAATTTACTGTGTTGGATTATTTGTTAAGTCAGGGAATGAGTCTGGTGGTGGCACCCTGGCTGGCTCCGCAGGAGTGGCCAGGGCACTGTGACATTTACACTCCGTACTAGAATACGCATCTTTCAAATGTGTTTTTGTTTCTTCTCCATTACTTTTAATTGTGAACTCATTATTTTCCAATACTGAAATGGAAATTAACTCCACAGTCTTCTTTAACTTGGGATGCAGAATTCCTTGGCTTGCTGCACTAGCAAGTGTTCAGGGAGATGTGACTTTAGCAGTCTCTACTAACTTAAATTCTATTAATGTTACAACTGCAGAAATAAAAGTTGTGTTTCATTCTAGTTAAGATAAACAAATCAGAGGACTACTGCTGATTGCATATAAAGCATAGAAGTATTAATGAACTGACACTAAAGTACTCTGTTAATATACTCCTGTATATTGCATACTTAACCAACATATCGATTTTAGTAATTTTTTTTTTTTTAAGCTTGGGAAGCAAACATTGGCACTTGCTCAGGTGTCTTGTCCCCCTTTCTTAAAAAATTGCGTAGTACCCTTAAGTTGTAATTTGGAAAGAATTGTTGATATGCAAGTGCCTGAATATATGTTTAAGTTAAAAATACTGATACTGTCTTGAGCCAAACAAATGTCTGAGTTTTAAAACTACTAAAATCCTGTGCACAAAAATCTATTCAAGACATAATAAATTACATTTTTCAGGATCAAGGCCCGTTCCTCGCTATGGATATAAACCATCACCACCAAATGGCTGTGGATCCCCTCTATTTGGAGTTCAGGTAAGTATTTCCATTTTGGGGCTTCTTCATGCATCTTTCATACATCAACTTTCCTCAATGCAGATGATTTTTTCCATCCCCCCTTCTGAGACAGCATCCATATACAAGGTCCCTGCTCTTATCAGCTCCAACATGGGCTCTGGTAACCACATATGCGAAATGTTAGTATTGTAAATGAACATAGCATAAACATTTTCAAATATTACAAGCATAAAATGTAATGTTGATGATTAATTTCTTGGGGTTTGAATGTTTGGTTTGGCATTTTGTTTGCACAGTCTTGAAAGTGTTGAATAACCACAGCTGTAGCCCTGTGGGAGTGGAGGGTTTGGCTCTGACTCTTGCTGTCCTTGCTGACACTAACCCATTTTCCTTAATGCTAGAAAGAAAATATGAGTTAGCTTGTTGTTCTCCAGCTTTGGGAGTTCCTCTTCTTCCCCCCACTCTGCCCATTCACCACCCCAGGGTGTAGGCTTGGATGGGGCAAGGGTTTGGAAGGGAACATAGCTGGGGCAACTGACCCACACTGAAGAGCGGGATATTCCATACTACGTGGTGGTGCTCAGCAGTAAAAACTGGAGCAGTGGAAGAAGGTGGGGAAGGGGTGGTGGTGGCGCTGTGTGTGACCTCCCGCTGGCTGTTGCTCAGAGGCTGGCTTGGCATCCCCTCTGCTAGTGAGATGTGGTGAATGCTTTTTGCACTGCTTATTTTGGGATGTTCTTTTCTTTTATTCATCTATTAAACTGTCTTTATCTCAGCCCCTCACATTAGTTTTTAATTTCTAACTGTTACAGTCTGTCCATAGGCCATATTTTTCTTAACTGGAATACCAGTGGAGGTGTGTGTATTTTCTTCACAGTTTGACATTGGTATCCCTTCAATGACAAGGTGCTGCAATCACCACGACAGATGCTATGATACCTGTGGCAATAACAAAAATGATTGTGATGAGCAGTTTCAGACCTGCCTCTCAAAAATTTGCAGACATGTGCAGAAAACGCTTGGAATCTCAGAGAGTGTCCAAGGTAAGTGTGAAAAAGCCTTTTTTTGTTTTCAAGTTTAACCCAAGGTTAATTTGGCAAAGATGCTTTGTGCAGTGCAGCAAGGTCACATTTTCATAGCTGATGAAAGATGCCTTGTTCTGTCCTTCTGCTGTGCAGCTCCAGATGCTTGTACAGCAGAGCAGTGGCACAGCATAGGAAAATGATCAGAGTTAAAACTAACTCTGATTTAAGGTTAGTTTTAACTTGAGGGGTAAAAATAATGCTGCCCATTTGGGAGTATGAGTATGGGAATACAACTTGATCAAAATGCATGTATAATTTTTATATTTACTGTAACATGGCTGTAACATGACTGTTCTGCTGGCTGATTTCTAAACTGCTATGGATGATTGCTGGTAAACTGTAGGAAAATACAGAATCTTTCCCTGTTATGAAATAAGATATTAAGATAATGTACTGTCATAGTGGAAGTAGTTAATGCTGTCCCCTAGGGAATAAATGTTAGGTTTCTTAGTAACAGGTCATATGATGTTCCTTCCAGTTGTTGGCCTGCATCTGATGGATACATGACAAAATCACTTTTTAACTTGGGCAATGCCACTTTCACAGTAAATACTCCCACTGAAAGCAGTAAGTTTTTAGAACAACCCTGTGTTTGAACTTCTCAAATTCATTTAACTGCAAATAAATCATCATGTTAGTCTTTAGTGTCAGAACTGGTGAGTTATTGTTAATTCTGCTGAGCTGATGTTAAAGATAGCAACCTCTGCATAAACTGGGATTCAAAGAGTGAGGGGGTAAACCACCTTTCATCTTTCCAAAATTCAGTATGTTTTTAGCAGAGATAACATTCCACATGCAATGAATTTTCATTTTGTTTGGCATATAAAAAATATTTACTCAAAACTTAAATGACTCTGTGTTGGTTCAGTCTTTCACTTGACAATCTATCTGCTATGCCCGGAGAAGATTGCTTCCTTTTTAGAGTCACTCTCAGTTTGTCAGTTTTCTCTGTTAGTTTCCACTCAAGGAGTACTTTTAACTGAACTCTTCTTTGCTTGCAGCTTGTGAATCAACTGTTCAGCTGCTGTTTGATGCAGTTATACATTTAGGATGCAAACCATACCTGGATAGCCAGAGGGCTGCTTGTACGTGTCATTACGAGAGCAAGACAGATCTCTGAAAGAAGACCCTGAGATCTCACCGTGTGGAATAAAGCTGAAGACTCAGCTGAAGTGAAGCATGGCTTTGGTTCAAGGCTTTACGTTTTACAGACAGTAAGATATTAAACACTGACATGAATTCACTGATTTGAAGATTGCTACAACATTCTTATTCATGTTAAAAAGGCACAGGTCGTCCTTCTCTCCATTTTATGCCAGAATTTTGGGAACTGAAATTGCTTTCCTTTGGTGTGTGTCCACCTAGGGCATGCTGTTGTAAAACACTGGTGCCATTTTAATGTTCCCAAGAAAACTCCGTAGTGAGGACGTCAGAGGCACCGAGGAGTTATATTAAATTCTCAGGTGATATTTTTATACAGGTCAAATTTTAGGTTTACTTGCAGTTGAAGGATCTGATGGGTTCAACAGGAAAGAGTGTGTTGTGTGCACCAATATGACATCCTGCATAGCCTGTACTTGCATGTTGCTGGTGCAATTGCCTTCAGTTCTCTCTGATGTATGTGGTCCTGCAGGTTCATTTTTAAAAACAAGGAAAATACCCCAAGCCCATGTACAGGCACTACATATTTCTACCTGATTCTATATCAATGCCTTACTTCTGCAACACTTTTCAGATCAAATATGTTGATCCTTTTAAGGGTTGCCCAGTAAAATGTACAGTTTGCAGCCTAAGGATATACCTTTAATTTGACAAAATGGTGAAATGTAGTTTCTATGTTATTTTTAAAAAATTCATCAAGTGTCTATTTTTGAATAAAATACTTTGTCTTGTGTGTTGTATGCATGGAAAGGATATAGTGTTCAAATATGTTGATTTATATTTCTGTTGTGGCTCAACTTGGCTACTGTGTTCATCTTTGCTTTCATTTAGTCTGCTCAGATGCAAACTAAAAGCAAATTCCACAGTTAGGATCAGTATGTCCAACAAACTTTTTTATTTAAGATGTCCTCTGTGAAGCTGATGGATATGTGAGCCTGTACTTCTGTCATCTGTTCCCTCTCTGACTTCTCTAGCTAAAATCACCTGATGACTGAATTATTTAGGGTTTGCTCTCTGTACTCAGCTTTTGTTGCTTATCTGCAGGTGCCAGTCCTTAGTTAACTTCTGCATTAAGTCCTCTGTTAGAAAGATAATGATTTACTTTCATTAAAAAGCAATTCTGCTTTAGATAGCCACAGGAGAGGACTGAAAATTAAAATATTGCATCTATGAACAGGTAATAGAAACTAAAAGCATGAAAGTCACTGGACTCGTGGACTATAACGTGATATAATTTTACGTGTTTTTTCTTTATCAGTTGTGTTTTTGGTTTGTTTGTCACTAGAGCTTACTGTACATGACAGTGAATATAAGGGCCTCATAAACAAAAAGTTCTTTGGTCATGCCTCAAGGCTTCTTTTCTTATTTGTGGATATGAAATAAAAGATTGAATATGCAAGAAAAGTGTTAAAGTTTTACAAAACTGTGCTAGATGAACTTTTAGTTCCCCTAAATTTGGTGACATTTATTTTCTGTCATAGAATTGGTACAACTCTGAATTACCCTGGAATTCCATGGTTGTAACCTTAAACATCTTAACACAAAAGGAGGGAACAGTAATGGCATTGTTTGTTTAAAATGCAAAAATAGTTTATTTATTACAGTTTCTTTTGAACCATGTATAACACTGAAAAGAGCTTTAATACTGCTGGATAGCACTTTGATAGTTCTGCTTGCAAACCACAGGAGGCATTTCTCTTCTTCCAGGGAGTCTTTACTTTGCATAAGCTTTTCCTGTAGCAGAAATCCTTGATTAGCATTACCTGCAAGTTATACAAAATGCATTTTGCAGACCATAGCACTAAAATGAAGGCTAGCTATCACCCCCAGGATTAATCATACCATTTAAGAACTTATATATACAGTAGGTGGAGAGCAACTGCACAGTGTCACTCATCTTGTATATTCTTTTATTATTATTTTCCCATTCTTTTCTGTCCTGTTAACACTATCTTTACCTTTTTTTGCTTTTCTCCCCCGTCCCACTGGGGCGAGTGAGCAAACAGCTCTGTGGTGTTTAGCTTCATGCTGGATTAAAGCACAACAGTATTACATACAGCGGCTCATTTAGCTCAATACTGCGTGGTTTTGTGTAGTTAGTAACACTGTACAGCAGTGTGTCCACAATCAAACTTCCTTCTTCAGACTGCAGTTCTGATCCATCCATAATGCTTTTTCCAAAAAATACCCATCTGCTGGGGAGCCTCTGCAACAATCTGAAAGTGTTTCTAAGCACATACAGGCATGTATCACAAAAAAACTTGCATATTTACAATGAGCTGGAAACGCACACCGGCTCAATGCTACCTCAGGCTGCGCTCACTTCAATCAAGTTACGGGTGACTAATCTGAACACAGTGCCTGAGTCTGCTCTTGGCCTCCAGTGAAATAAAGCAGAAAAAATGCCCGTCTTACGAGGATCTAAGTGAACTGTTGGACTGAGGAACACGGCTGATAGGAGTTTAGACTGCTGTTGCGGACTCCTAGATTTTGGTTCTGCAGCTGCTACTTCACACGGGATTCTTGCTGCCAGGGGATCCAGCGGCAGCTCTAGCGTGAGCTGTGAGAGCTGGAATTTGCAGTTGCAAAAAAACCTCCCACTAATCGGTTTGATAGGAGTCTAAATGTTACCCGGTATAAGATGCAAAACTTGTGATAGTGTTGTGTTCTAACTAAATTATGCACAAAGACAACTGAACCAAAGTCTTATCTTGATCCAGCAGCCTACTGGCAGTCTGAGGGTAACAAGTCCAAACAAGGGAAGGAAAAGAAGATAATTAAAAAGTACCCATGGCTCCTTTAACCAAAGGGACACATCTTGTCTAAAATCTTTACCCATGCAAGTAGCCTGTGTAAAACTAGAACCTCACAGACTATAATTCCACTCTAAATCTGCTTCTTTTTGTGCTCGTAGCAGTACATTCTTAAGTGCTCATTCATATCTGAGTTTATTCTAGAGCCTCCCTGGAAACAGGCTGGATAGAAAATTCAGATCCCTCTAGGGCACAATCTGTAAAGGTCTTGTACAGAAGAATGGGGTTTTGTCATTGGCTTTGGTTTAAAAACTTGTTTGTTATGCAACTCATCAGTGATCGCCGGTAAGTGCCGCAAATATCCGGTTGGGAATATCAGCGCTCGTTAAGATACCGGGGCACTCCCGTCAATACCTGGTCACTCTCCTCACAGTTCTGAATCATCACAGACCTGACGCGAGAACAGAGCAAAGCTGCAGAATGATCCATACATCCAAACTTCTCAAAGGTTGTGTGTGGGTGCCCGAACGAAAACGCATTTTGAGGAACGGGAAAAGAAATAGTCTGTGCCTATAATGGGAATTTGAGTGCAGTTTTGAAAAATTTCAACTAAGTGAATACGAGAGGCTCTCACCGTATTTCAGGACGATGGTTTTGTATATACGGCGGTGCAGTTACTCGAACACCGTCGCTGCAGTACCACCACGGGAGCACAGGTAACACACAGCTCCCTCTAGCACCCTCCCCTCCCCCTTTCCCGGCTCCGTCCCTCGCCCCGTTCCTGCCGGAGGCGGCCGCTGTGGGGGCAAAGGGCACAAGCGCCCGCCCCCGAGCTGAGAGGGCGGGCCGACCCCGGGAAGGCGCGGCGGAGGAAGAGAGAGCGGGGCTGGGCACGGCTCTCGGCGTGGCTCAGTGTATCTCGGTGTGCAGCCGGTGCCTTGGTCCGCGGCGATGTCGGGCTCGGAGCGGCGGCCGCCGGCGGGTGCAGGTGCGGGTGCGTGCGTGTGCGGGTGTGTGCGTGTGCGGGTCTGTGCGTGTGCGGGTGCAGGTGCGGGTGCGGGTGCGGGTGTGTGCGTGTGCGGGTGTGTGCGTGTGCGGAGGGGCCGGGACGTTGTTGAGTCCCTGCCGGAGTCAGGCGAAGCAGGAGCGGGATGGGGAATGTCTGCGAGGGGCCGGGGGCGGGGGACTGCCCACCCGAAGAGCCCGAGCTTCCCCGGGTAGGAGAGCTGCCTGGGAGGCGCTGCCCAGAAGGCAGTGCCAGCGTTCGCGGGCAGCGGGACCTTTGCTTCCTTCCTCCCGGAGGCGGAAGGGAACGGGGAAGGTGCGAGGCGAAGGATGACGGCGGCCAACGCGGAAATGGATTTGCACGTTAATCCAGCGCACCCCGCCCAGGGAAAGGGGAAAATCCCCCCGCACCCCCGGCGCGGCCGCGGGACTGGGAAACGGAGAAAGTCTTCGCCGTGTAACAGGAAGACAGGAGAAACCAGGGCAGCAAATCTGAGCGGGGTTCCCGGAGATGGAGCTGGGTTTAAAGGGACTTCTTTTGTGTGTTATTCGGTTGTTTTCTAAGTGCCTTCCCCTTTGGTCCCGATGGTAGACCTCTTGAGACTGAAACGTAGCCAGGGAAAGATGCTGTGAGATTCCAGTGTAACCTAGTGCATACCTGATTTTTGATTCCTTTGAAGCAATCCATCTTCACGAAAGTAAAGACAAGTAGTCCCGTTGCTCTCAATCAGGTTTTAGAACAAGCCTGTGCCTGTGTAAGACAAGCAGAAAACTTTTCGTAAATCATGATAATTCAGATAGTGTTTACCTGAATCAAGCTGCAATATGAGAGTGGCAGTGAAAAGCTAAAGACTAGGAAGTGACTAAACAGGATTAAATTAAGAGGAAAACTGTCTTTTCCTATTTTTCTTTGGCCCAGGAATTCTATTCCTCCTGTGTCTACATGACAGTATTTTCTGTCTTAAAGTTTGATGACTATAACGTGTTATGATCTGTTCTGGGGGGGAGTGGATTGCCCCCTCCCTCGTCCCGCCCCCCTTGACGTGAGGCAAAAGCATCAGCCAGATCTCAGTTACACAAGCAAAGCTACAGCATAAATTTGTATGCAGTCCATGCAGATGGACTCTTTTAAGATCGCTGCCTTCTAGTAACCAACAGTCACAGGTGGTGTTGGTATGTTCTATCAACACTTTTAGCACTTCTGACATTAGTCTGACTTACGGGTTATGTTTCAAGCACAGTGAAATGGCTTTTTTTTGTGGTTCATTTTACTAGGAGTAAATGTAAGACACAACACCTGACTGGTATTTGCCAGTGGGAAGCTTGGGTGTAAATAGTAACACTTGGAAGCATGTAACTTCCTTTGAGCCATCACCCTGCTTTCCTGGACTGTCGTTTTCAACACTGAAGCTTCTAAAGCCAAATCCAGATTTCTGCAAGTTTATTCTGATGTCTTTGTCTGAATTTTGTCCTCTATCAATACATAGCTATGTCAGTTTTGCAAAAGGCATTAATAACGTGAAAAATAGAAGTGAAAAGGTAATGCCACATATGCAAAGTAGTTTGTAAAATACATGTACATGTGACTCTTCTCTCATAATTGCAGGCCATGTCCAGCTGGATAGCAGACCTGCATTACCCACCACAGGTACAGTGTCATATATAGTTTTCATAATGTGGTAGTTAGTCTCTACCCATAGTAGTAGTAATAGCCCACTGAGATGCTCAAGTGATTGGAACAGGTGTTTTTGGCCTAACCATCTGCAAGTCTGTAGTTCTGCACACTCCCAAGATAGGCATGTTTCTTGTTCCCACATTGTTACTTTTTTGTCCGTTCTGTTACTGGAGGCACTTACTGTCTGTGTAGTTCAGCAGAAAGAAAGGTTTAAGTCTTGCATCTTCTCAGTTGTCAATAGCTGTTACACGGCCTGCTGTGACTTGTGTGCTGCATCCAACCACAGGGAGAACGCTCTGCTTTGTATTAGCAGCATTACTGAAAGAAAAGAAACACCAGTGTATTTTTAAGTTAGGTAAAATTGTAACTATTGAGTTAGAGTCTCTTTAAAAAATACAGCCAGCTAGTTAGTTATATAAAATCATGATCTCTGAACATGTTTATGCAGGTACAGATACACAGACATAGAAAATATGCATGTCTTGGCCACCTAAAATCCAGACTATTGAAGTCAGAACTTCCAGAACAGCCTCCAAAAGCCGTGGGTGCAGACAAATGCTAATGCAGCTGTTTAACTGCATGCCTACTTACCTGATGTGTGAAGGAGCTTTTGGTTCACATTAACAGCTAAACTTTAAGGCTGGATGCATAAGTTCAAATTGGTTTTGTTTATTTTTAATGAACGATTTTGTGGCTAAATCACTTTTTGATCTCTCTAACAGATGGAAATGAGAACATCACAGAAGTAGATGCATTTGATATAAGGTAAAGTTCTGGTGGCAGTGATAGAGACAGCCATGGGATTGAGGTCAGTGCAGGGTTTTCTGATTTTTGTTAAGGATTTGACAAAATTACTCAATTCAACTCCACCCACTTACAAAACACATTTCTAGGTTTAGCTACGCCAGATGCAGAAGCACCCTTATTGTGAAGGCATGTGGAAGGGACTACTAGGAGTGTTCTCTTTTTATTTTAGGCAATGTGCAGAGACCATCACAATCTAAGGAGCCACTGGACAGACTAAGTGGTAGATTGTAGCACAGGAATATATTCCTCTGGAAGGAGGGGAAATGGATCACAGAATAATGATTGCATGAAAGCCCTGAAAACAGTAAACTACCTGCCTGATAATTTTATTTGCCTCATCCATACAGCTGAGGAGAGGAAGAACTATTTAGGGAATCATAATAGTCACTCACAGGATCCAGGGACCTAACTAGGTCCAAAATCCCTACTAGCCATGCACCTAGCCAAATCCTAAGAGAAACTGCCAAAATCTGAAAAAATTCTGGTACTGGTACAGGTGAAATTGTTCATAATTACAAGGGTAAAATTTATAATCTTTGCATTTTATCATGTTAGGTACTCAGATTGGGAAGAATGTGATAAAGCACTCACATTCTCTTATTGATTATCCAGCCAACATTGTAGAACACTGTAGAACCTCCCCAACTTTGAACAGTCATCCTGAATTCCTGTACTCTGTCTGAATTCTTATGTAGATGTTACAAAAAGATGTTTCATTAAGGGGATTCTCATAACAAAGTGGAAAAGCAGAGACAGTCTACAGGTAACAATGGTAATTTTGTTGTGGAAAAAAAAGCATTTGCCGATGAAACTCTAATCTTGAACATCTGCAGGTGAATATTTTAAGCAGTTTTCTCCAGTAATTGCACCAAACCTGAATATTCCATAGCATGAAAGAAAACATTATATGGCAAAAAAGACAGCTCTGACTAGAGCCAGTCCTAGGGCAGCATGACCTGGATTGTCATTCCATGTACCTGGAACTCTGGACTTGTCTATTGCCAGCAGTGTTGCCAGAAGTGTTTCCATTTCTGTTTTCTGCACCAATCACTACAAAAGCAGAAAGACTGCTTTATCTTTCCAAGTACAGCCATGTCAACACTTAGGATCTTTTGGATTCAAGTGCTGGCATGACTGTGAGTCCACAGCCAAGTCCAGAGTGTGCTGTCACACACTCCTATGTTGTGCTTTGCTCACAAACCAGTAAAATTGCTGAATGCTACTCTCACACACACAAGTATTCCATATGTTTGCTGCTATGATAGTTTAAAGTCCTCTACTTAGAAGCTGGGTAGGTAATTTATTCTGTCCTTAAGAAGACCTCTGTCCTTCAGTTTTAGGATTTTGTGGGCTCGTTGCTAAAAACTTAGATGAACAGTTGTATTGTCATAACTTTCATTTCATTGGGGTAAATAAAAGACATTGGTTCTTCTTTTGCAAGATACGCTACACTTAACACCTCATCACCAGTTCATAGCTTGTTGATTATGATGCTGCACTTGATTTACTTAGAAGAACTTGAAACACAGCTACAATTCCAAATAAGTACATGCGTACTGTCCAGTTATGTTAAAATAATAGTTAGCTAAACACGTAACATGGAGAATTGGAGCCATATCTGAAGTGCACCATTATGTGCCTTAACTGATGAAACAGCCTCATTTGCCAAGAATGTTTTCCTTCTGTGGCAGCAGACAATCACTTGATCCTGCAGTGGAATACAAAATGAACCATCAGAGAAGAGGAGTTGCATTAATCTTCAATCACGAGCACTTTTTTTGGCATTTAATGCTGCCAGACAGACGTGGGACTGTGGCAGACAGAAACAATCTGAAACGCAGGTAAGAAACTTGGTTGCTCTACTAACCCTAAATAAATTGAAACTTCAGAAATTATGGTCAAATTAAGGAGTTACCTAAATCTTGTGTTAAGTAGAGACCAGAAAATTTTGCAGACATAGCACCTATGCAACTTGGGTGAAGAAAGCCATAATAAAAAAGCGTCAAGGCACATTTTTTTAGGTCACAGAAGCTGCTGGCACATGTCCTGTGATTTCGGTGAGTCCAGAGCTTTTTTTGGACAAACCCTTAAAGTAACTTTAGGTGTTAGACCTGTACTTGACACCAGTTTGAATTCAAAATCAACTTTAGTAGTTTTGTTCCTAAATAATGCATGAGAATATTAATTCCCCCCACAGGGAAAGAAACTGAGTTGATAGCAATTGATATATAATTTGAGCAAGATTTTTAGTCATACTGATCCATTCTAACAATAGGTTGACAGACCTTGGGTTTGAAGTCATACCTTATGATGATCTGAAAGCAGAAGATGTACTGCAGAAACTTTATGAAGGTAGGAGACTATGTATTGGTTATGTCTAAATTATTGCAACAGAAGTCCCAGTTATCTTTTCTTCTGATCTCTCTGTTCATCTAACTTAAAATACATTTTTGTGCATAAGGAATTTGACATTAGAAGGACTTAAAGGTTAGACTGAAGATTATTTTATTGCAATATAAGGGAAGCTTCTGTGGAGAGAACTAATTAAGTCACTGAAAGCTGAAAGAAGGTACGTGCAGCTGGGAGAAGACAATGACACTCTTCTTTTAATGGCTAGTGACCCTTCAGCCAGGTTGAACCAATACTCCTTGAAATCCCTACAGTATTGCTCTATTTGAAGATTGCATCCATTTGAAAAAGGACTGATTGGGGATTAAACGGTGTGATACAAATGCACAATGTTTTTTAAACCTGAATATGACTGCTTAGTCATTTAAACACCACTTGACTATTTCAGCCTCCAAGGATGACCACAGTGATGCTGACTGCTTTGTGTGTGTGTTCCTGAGTCACGGTGAGGATGATCACATTTATGCATATGATGCCAAAATGAAAATTCAGACAATCACAGACATGTTCAGAGGAGACAAGTGCCAGAGTTTGGTAGGAAAACCAAAGATATTTATCATTCAGGTAAGATGTCTGTTTCTGAATTCAGTTGAGTTAACACTGACCCATGTCTTCCTGCAATACAGATGTCAGTTTTCCTGATGCAGTCTTTCCACAAGGCATTTAAGACAAGCATTCTTCCCTTTTTCTTAGAAACCCTAATGTATACTAGTGTTGATATTATTATTCTAGCTGTATTTAATAAGTAATTTTATGAAAGGAGACACAAATTAAGCCCATGTCAGATTGACTGTCTGTGTATATTTAATAGCAGAGAAGGCAGTATCAGGTTTGTTTTTTTTAACCTGGTGCCAAAGATGGAAAAATACTTCCATATTTCAAGGTCACAAGTAATACTTGGAATCATCTATAATATATACTCCTCAAAAAGCTAATTAATTAACTCATCAGCTGAGCTCTTTCCCAGCACCATTGGCATAGCATTTACCGCTGGAAATCAGAAGAAAGATCAGGATGAAACTTTATCACTGTAAAGAAGATTCTTTGTGTTTTCTTTTTTTATTGGTAGTTCCAAAGTAATGCTCCTTTGTATCTTGAGTGCGTTCACACTTTCTTATCATCCAGGTGTAGCCTTTCTGCATCACTGGTGTTATAAATAAAAAGCCCAATTCAAATTAAAACACGTATAAAATTTATTTTGTGTCCGAGGATTCGAACACGCAATGCCACGATCGAAAACAGCACCAAGCCGGGGTTGGTACTGGGTGAACACAGGTCTGACCTCTATCATATCAGACCTCCCTCCGTTCACCCCGTTTGCTTCCAACAGTCCACTTTTATACAGTTTTTCTCATATAGTCCGGATATAGGGTGTTGTCTTTGCTATCCAGCATATTCAAGGAAGATTCTATTCTTGCTGTTGATTAATCCTTCATCACCGGGAGATATGAGCTGATGGCAGTGATATTCCTTATCTTGGGGCTATTAACGCTCACGCCGGGAGGGGGTTCTCGGTGATTACATCAATCTTCTCTGCGGGAAGTCTTCTCCGAAAAATGTAGATAGTAGAAGCCTCTTGATGAGCTGACAGTCTCTGTAGCTCTGTTTTGTAATGCAGGATGCTGGCTCTTGGGTTTGCTACAGCTCTTTTTCAAGGGCAAGTTATGCTTGTCTTTAACATTGATTTTAGCTTGTCTTTAATACATATTCTGATATTACATATTTGAGCACGAATTTCATGCATTTATTTATAACAACTGACAATACTGGGATCACTACTGATTTCTCACAAAAAATCTCCCTCAACAAACACATTTGAGACTGCACTAAGAGCAGAAGTGTAAAAACATGTAACGATGGCTGTGCTTCAGAACAGTAATTCAACGCTGCCTTGCCAGCAGGTCCAAGGGAGGCAGTTCCTCTCTACTCAGCACTGGTGGGGCTGCATCTGAAGTATTGTGTTCAGTTCTGAGTTCCTCGGTACAATAGAAATGCAGTGGAGTGAGTCCTGCAAAGGGCCACAAAGATGATTAAGGGACTCCAGAGCATGTTTGAAACGAGGAGAGGCTGAGAGACCTGGGACTGTTCACCTTGGAGGAGATGGCTCAGGGGAATCTTATCAATGTTCTAAACACCTACTGGGAGGGAATAAGAGGGAGACAGGCTCTTTTCAGTGGTACCCAAGTGACAGGATAAGAGGCAACTGAAACAAATTAAAACACACAAAATTCCATCTCAACACAACAAAACACTGTGTTTTTTTACTGTGAGGTTCATCAAATATGGGAAGAGGTCACCCAGACAGATTATGGAGTCTCCATCTGTGAAGATCCTCAAAAGCTGACTGGACATAGTCCTGGACAACCTGCTGTAGCTAACAGTGCTTGAGTCAAGGGGTTGGACTTGATGATCTCAAGAGATCCCTGCCAGTCTTAGTGATTCTGAGATCATCTTGGAGCTTTCAAGGGACTTTGTTCCTAGCATTTTAAGTGATAGAGAAGTAAATGGGTCTTTCTGAAGGCAGGGTCATGGTGGCACACCTAGCTGAACAGAAGTGCCTTTGGTTAGTGTCAGACTATTAACAGTGAGCCCAGCAGAGGTGGTGCATAACAATACTTCTCACCAACAGGCCTGTCGAGGTGACAAACACGATGATCCAGTCATTGCTCACGACTTAACAGACAGCAGCAGTGAATTCCTTGTCAATGAGACAGAAGTGGATGCAGCTGGTGTCTATACTCTGCCGGCTGGTGCAGACTTTATCATGTGCTACTCGGTGGCACAAGGTAAGGTCTAATATTTTATATCCAGTGTCTGATACTTCACTGTAACAACCCTGAAAACTTCTTCATTCTGCAGTCAAAAAAATGAGAACAGTTCCAGGTCATCTGTTTTACACATCTCATAAATAGCAACTTGTCTGGGAAAGAACCTTACGTGCTGATGAAAAAGTGAAAGTTAATTATCAAGGTGCATTAAATTTGCCAAACAGAAGCATTCTCATCCGTATTGCTGCTGAGCTGCCTCCTGACAGCAAGCATCCCTCTGTTTTCCAGGATTCTGGTGGCTTATAAATTTCCCTGCACTACATGGCTGTTGTCTCCAGGCCCCCCATGTATGTTGTCCTCAGTCCCATCTGCTCTCTTATGGAGATGCACTCCTGTAAGCTACCACTCCCTGAATCATGTTCCTGAGCACTTCAAGTGATACCAAAGCCATTTCCCATGTACAATTTCCAGTGAAATTATTGACAAAGTAAGATTTACTCCTATTCATAATTCCTTATAGATGGTAGCTAGCAAACAGTGACTCTCATAAATACTTTTCCAAGAGGTATCACTACTTACATTTGGATATAATTTTACATTCTTGTTCTACACTAGGCTACTACTCCCATCGTGAAACTGTAAATGGCTCCTGGTACATCCAAGACTTGTGTGAGACACTTAGGAAACACGGATCTTCCCTGGAGTTCACCGAACTTCTTACTGTTGTTAACAGGAAAGTATCGCATCGCAGAGTGGATATGTGCAGAGACATTAATGCTATAGGAAAAAAACAGATTCCTTGTTTTGCCTCAATGTTAACTAAAAAATTGTATTTTCATCCAAAATCTAAGTAGATGATTTAACAATGATGACCATTACTACTTCTTGCTGCAGAAGTAAAAAAACACCAACTTAGCTGGGGAGACTTAATATTCTACAAGATTGCCTGCAAAATCACTGGGATCAAACATAACATAAACCTCATAGTTTCTCAAATCTTAAAGCTAGAATTACACCAGAGAATTCATCTCAGGGAATTTGGGAAAAGTTGACTGGTGCAAAACTATTAGAATGTGCTCAGATTTTATTGAAATCGATACTCCAGACTACTTTTTTCTTAAAAGCCTTTTGCTTGACTGCCATCTAACTATGGCACATTTTACTATTTCCAAAACATTTCTAATGTTCCATTAGATTAACATGCCTTGCTCCAAGAGCGCAGTTTACAGGGAATATGTTTGTAGGGCAACTTTTTAAATTTGTGGACAGCAGTATCCACCTTGCAATTTTTGTGGCTTTATTGAGCTTTTTAGACTTTTTTTATTTTCTCTCAACACTAAAAAGGAACTTAATTCCTTGAGTAAAATTGTAGCATTAATACAGGATTCATCAAATAGGGTTGATTAATAAAGAGTTTCCTTTTGCTTGAATATCATTTACGTTTGGGGTACAATTGCAGCTTGCTGGTGCTTTGCATCCTCGGGAGAAAAACAAACAGTAGTGAGATGAGACCATGTGCAGCTTGCTTAGGGTGAGCTTACCTTGTCGATCTCTCTAAAGCTAAAGCTGCTGGACATCTCCAGGCAGCTCTGCAAAATATAATATATGCAAATCTTCACACTTCAGGCCTTGGAGTTGGATCAGGCCTCTTCCTGGCCCTGGAGAAGATCAGCCATACCTCTGTCATTGTCTACATAAAAGTGATTGTGCATTGTTACTCCTGCAGCGGTATTGACTTGAAGTAAATATTTATTTTGGTTTTTGGGGTTTTTTTTACATTATTATATATTCCTCTGAGGGACAACAGAGAATTCAAGCTGAATCAAGTGTCTTAATCCACTTTCCTGGGGACAAAATAATTGATTCACTGGCTCCGCTTTAGTTACGTCTTTCCATATACTATGTTCTGAGTCATAAATTTTATATCTTACTATGGCTACTTTTAAACTTTGTATAAATCATGTATGTTTGAATGTTTTGATAAATTCTTTCAATAAAATGTGTAAATGATTTTATAGCAAGTCTGAGATACCTTACTTTTCCAGCACTATTTACTACAAAAGCTTAATTGTCATGCTAATCTAAACTTCATCTGTGGTGTTACACAGAGTCAATGCACAGACTAGGGAAAAGGAAACAGTAACTGCAGGAAGAGAATCCTTACTACTCCATGCAGAAGTTAATTATCCTGTGAGCTACTGTTATTATAGTAATTGATACTAAAAAGACTGTCCTTGTTTATAGACCATTCTGTCATTTTATCAGCAGTAAGAATGCCTCCATTGTACTAATGAGACTTGACAAATACTGTGAAAAACTTGCTTCAGCAGAATCTTCCTAGGGTTTTAAAAAAACCAAAACAAACCCAAACCATCAAGTGACTAAATAATTTTTTACAGCTATTTATTGCAACTTTTAAAATTTTAGTGGTCAAAAATATCCAGGTGTTATGGAGTAACTAAATGTTTGTATCAGCTTTGAAAGGACATCTCCAATATACACAAAAAGTCAGTCCTTGTCACTGATCTCCTGGATGGGAAGCTTCAGGTGCAGAGGTTGGCGCAGACGCCTCAGGGATTCTTCTGCCTGCCAATGCAAGAGAGAGGGAGAGTTCATCCTTCTGCACCCTCTGTTTTCTCTTTTTTTCACACACATACACTGTCTTTCTTTCCTCAGAAGGCACTAGTCTTAGGCAAGGAATCAAACCAATCAAATGGAGGCTGCTGAACATTGACAGACCTGCTCAAGGCATTCAGTCTCCAGAGAGAAACATGAACCCTTGCCATCAACCCACTCACCCACACCCCAAAGTATTATTTTCCTGAAATTACAATTAAAAAATTCATACCCCCATTTCACTGAAAAAGCACCAAACTCTAACATTATTTCAAATGTGGTTTAAGAGATTACACCCTGAACTGTGGGTTGTGAACTAAAATTAGGGGTAGTTTCCATTTCCTTTTATCAGACACTGAAGACAGGGCTCCCAAGATGGGATGAAGGAGTAGTAATTGAGGAGTGAGAGATCTGCTGCAACTAATTAATGAAGACCACCAAATTTCTCCTAGGTGCACATACCACCTTTTCCATCCAGTCACCTATATTGTATAAATCTAAAGTCTTTTACCTAAGGAATAAGGTTATGATGTCAAATGCTGAACTCTGCAAGGCAATCTCCTTCCAAGGAAGGAAGGACATTGAGTTACCACAGTAGTGCAGCAAACATACTGTGCCCAAAATAGATGCAGCTATTGTATTAAATGGCCAAAAATGCAATAATAATTAGAGTATGCAAAAAACAGCTGTCATGCTGATAAACTGACTTATTTGTTTTAAATTAAATTCATGAAAGTCTGCCTTTCTGATGACCTACTGAAGTAGTTTATACATCAAAGGCAAACATTTATGGTTATCTGAACAGCTGAAACTGGCTGATAAGCAATACAGTTTTCATAGCAAGCCTTGAGGTTAATTTTCTGTTAGCTGAGAGTTTACTGAAAAAGTCTTAAGCCAGAAGCTACCTCATTATTGAAGGACTGCATTTAAGTACCTCTGCTACGTCATCTTTGAGCTTGTTGTATCGTTCCACATTAAAATGCTGCTTTTTGGATTTGCGGTAGAAGTAGTGGAGGAACTGCCTGTCTTTGGCATGAGGGTAAATGTAGTCCTGGGGAAGGAAGGAGGACACGAATTTGTGGTTAGCAAGGAAACTGAGTAGAGGTGAGCACATTGGAAACTCAGCCTGTTTCAGGAAGACTTACCTTATTCAACACACATGTGTGTTTTGTAAAGAGGCTACATATGAAGTTATGCTCTTACCATCCATAAGGGCTTTTTAAACATATGGTAGGAGTCATTTCTATCATGTCTGAAGGAATTTTCAGTTATAATAAAGACACAGCATGATCTTCATGACTGGAGCCACCTCAGTCAATGGACACTACTTCTAAAGAGTCAAAGAAAGTTCAGGTACTATTTCTTGAGGACTTACTTGAAAGTCTTAAACAATGGCGCCAGCAGCCGTTCAAAAAAAAGCCAAGTAGTCATCTTTCTATCTACTCACAAAAAGTAGGAATGCCTTAGCCCTTCTTAAAAACTGATCAGAAGAATTAAAATTCACATTCTGAGCCGCTCTTCATAAAAACAGACATTTCTCCCATTTTTATTGAAGGAAACTAATGTCTCACAAGGTCTATAGATCCATTGGTATAATGGAAGAAAGTGTTGGTTACTCTTCCACATACTTCCACAACAAATAGAGTTTTGCATCATAGAAAGTTCAACATCAAGATGTCCACTTTGAGAGTAAAGTACAGAGTTGAAATGGAACAAAGAAACATTTCTCAAAGTCTTACAGGATTTCAGAACAAGTCTGTATTGTGAAGTTAAGTTAAGATCTAAGCAAACTTTCTGCTTCTACAAAATGCCTGCTTCCTGCTTCATTTCAGCTGTCCTGGATTTACCCCCATCCATTCTAAGTCACGGAAAAGCAGTCAGATTATGAAGAGCAGAGCAATAACGTTTTTTCAGGCACTAAAAGACGTATATTTCAGTAATGCAACTGCCAGAGTTCCAAACAGTTTGGTACCCTACACTGTATATGCATAAACTCCAGCAAAAAAAAGCTACTGTTGGGTGATTTGCTTCTGTAAGTCAGCATTCACAAACTGGCACAGCACTACCAGCTGCTCTCCTGTTACTGCAGCAAGCAAGGTGCCATTTACTATGCAAAATGATCTACAAATGTTTTAAAGGAGAGACTTCTTTCCTCACTTTTCATTCCCTAGTTTATGAAATGCTGCAGATAGTAGTTATGCTCAGTAGCTGGTCTGCAGTTCATGTGCAACAGCACCTGCTTGATTCTGCATGATATAATATTTCTATCCAGCCATATTAGGCATCAAGCAAGTCCCTGTCTGATGGCAAGACCACTTACTGAATTGTTTTCATCAGAGCTCAAACATTGTGATTCACAGAGTCAGTTTTCCTCCTCTTCAGTATTCCAGCCATTTAGAAGGCAAGGACACACCTGCTTAGTAAGAACGAAGTAGGCGTAGAAGGCCATGGCACTCCCGTAGGTGATGAAGTACGTGACCGGCTCCATGATGTCCCACGAGTAGACCCACCACGTGAGCCATGCCAGCGCTCCCCCCTGAGCTGACATCAGAGCTAAGCCAACCCATAAAAGCCTGGAGGTTTTTGCATCCGCACTGTCCATGATTCTGGCTTTCATCTAAAGAAAAGAAATGCAGAAACCTGTTCAAACAAACATGAGTGCCCCGCTGATGAGCAGCTCCTCAACTGTGTTTTCTCCCCCTGGACTAGATCCTTTCTCAGAATTTCTTACCAACACCTCTTACTGACTTACCCTGCTGAGAAAATAAAAGCACTGAAGTCCATGGGCAACCACATCTTTTTGCCATTGTGCACCAAGAAATCCTGTTTTTAATCTCCCCTTCCCACTACTAGGGATCTGTGTTTGTTGGGCTTCCATTCCAGGCAGTTCTGTGTAACACTGAGGCTGGCCCTCATGAAGCAGGAGTCCTGTTGTCCACTAGCCTAAGCCACAGATGATGTCAACCCCACTATTGTTTTTTTCTGTCATGGGTATTCAAAACTCATAAAGCAACAGGTGACTACATGGCCTTTCAATCTCAATACTAGTCATGCTGAGCCTTGACAGCTTTCTCCAGGTGTTCTGGTTTCTCACCCATGAATGTCCATAACAGGAAGAAAAAGAACTGAATTGAAAATAATTTGCATTCTATTTGAGTTGACCTCCATTTACATAACAAACAAAACAGACATACCCTAGCTATTCTTGCTGGTTTTCTTCTGCCACAGGACCTATATTTGATGAAAGGAAATGCTTTTGAGTTAAAAAAAAAATAACCCCACTTTCCAACCTGTTCAAGAGGCAGCAGCTCTCCTTTCAGATGGTCTAGTTTCTGTAGCAATTCTCTCTCTTTCCTGATCTGGTGATCTTCTAAATGTAGAGCCACAAACAGCCTGTGAACCAAGGATTTGACATCTTCCATTTCAGTAGCATGCTCGCTACTCAGCTTATCTGAAAGAAAATATTTGTCATATAAACCATTTCAAGAACATACCT
Source organism: Pomatostomus ruficeps (assembly GCA_013400735.1). Classification (NCBI taxonomy): domain Eukaryota; kingdom Metazoa; phylum Chordata; class Aves; order Passeriformes; family Timaliidae; genus Pomatostomus; species Pomatostomus ruficeps. Next base: position 52,248 of record VYZT01040818.1, read on the forward strand.
TTCTTCATTCTCTCCCCACCTTCAACCCCAAAAACAGGACCATCCAAAGGTAAAAAGACAAAACCAGAGATACACCTTCCTCCTAAGTCCCAGTTTTCTGAGACTTCACTAAATGAAGTGAGATGATCAGTTATTAAGGATTGCTCTTACCCTTTACAGGAGGTGACACACTGTACGCTGTGTTGTTGATAACAAGTTTGAAGTCATTCATCAGTAAGACCTCCAACAAGGTTGCATCAGAGACCTTGCTACCATCTGCAGAAATAAGATTTCAGTTCTAGATCACTTATCATAAGGAGTCTTAAACATTTGCAGATAACCCTGTAGAAAAGTGCTGGGGTTCTTCACTGATACTGTTTGGAAGCAAACTTTACTTTTAGAACTCGTAGCTAATACTAAAGATTCAGGAGGAACACATTGTGTGATACTTGGGGCTGTCCTGTGCAGGGACAGGAGTTGGATTTTGATTATTCTTGTGGCTCCCTTCCAACTCAGAATATTCTATGATTCTGTGACATCAACAGAGTGTACCTGAATGGTTTCTCCAGTGGTGTCATTTGGACTTGTCCCTACTATGAGCAGACTTGCTTTTTCTTGTGTGCTGATTAGGACTAGAACTGACCCACTGAGGAAGGGAGAAGAAAAAGAGGTTCTACATAAACCAGCAACAATTTGCAACATAGGGATCTGCATTTTTGTTTCTCCATCCACACATGAATTTGCATCTTAACCAGGGCTTCAGGAAATTAAAAGACCTTCAAAGATCTCATTTTCAGTATAGATTTATGTCTCTCCTTAAACAGACTCTTCAAGTCAGAAGGAACAATTCCTGTCAATAGTGGTGTTCAGAATTTTATTCATGGTACTTAAAATCACTCTGTTTCACTCTCAGTAGTGATGGGGAGTTAAGAACCAGATAGCGACACCATCCAGTACAAGGCAGACCAGGAGCCACAGAGGCATAGCTCTGGAGAGCCCTTTTCTACTTTTCTTTTTAATGCAGAAGTTTACATGAATGGTACCCCATGAATTTTCCATGCAATTTTACAGCTCCTACCAAAAAGGAGCTTTGGACTCATTAGCAGGAACATGTAACAGTGGCTGCCAGGAGCACACTGCTGTTCAGATGGTCCAAGAGCCCCCAAAGGCACACGCCACTGCTGCTAGATACATCACTGTGGCATGAGGGTTTGAAAAGCCAGAGAGCAGCTGCCCCACAGTACCTGTTTGAGATGATTTTCATTTCCTATGCATAAAAAGGGCATCTTCCCTGCCCCTGCCAAAGACTAGGCAGCTTTACTCCCAAGATGAAAAATGAATGGGCTAGAAAATACCAAGATTTTTGTTTGTAAGTATTTGTCATAGTGCTATTGCCCCAGCTCCTCCATCTGTCCTCACACACCCACTACAGAAAGCCAATACAGACAATCTCACATCTGCAAATATTTGTTCACCAGAACCCTGTCCTTGGGCCCCATCTGCTGAGGCTGAGACTGCTGAACTCTGCAAGCAAATGCCCCAGCTGGCTCACCTGCCCACTCTGTGGGTAGCAAAGCAAACCCAGAAGCCTACCACTTTCAATCCAAAATTTTAATGCACCCATCCACTCATTTCTTTTTTCTTTTACTGTGTAATAAAACATCAAGGCTCATTTGCATGTACATTTGTCGGGGTTTGGGAAATTTTTTTCTTTTTTTTCGTTTGTCTCTCTGTCTTAGGAATTTTTCCCCATTCTTGTTGCTGGGGGGTGATAATGGTGGGGTAATTAGTTGCTGGGAGGCGATAATGGGTGGGTGATTAAGAAAGACAAAGAGTTGGCTCTGAGATGGGTGTGGCTAGCTAGCCGTTATCTAAGATTCCCTGGTATCTGAGATTCCCCCTCAGAGGGGGGCGGAGATACTGGGGGACTGGGATGAGTTTAAAAAGAGCCAAGCACAGCTGGAGAGTACTTCTTCGTTTCTGGAAACTGAGAGGACAGGGAGAGAGACTGCTTGGAGCTCCAGGAAGAATCTTCCTCCACCATGGGCTTCTGTCTTCAGCTGCGTGTTTCTACCAACTCTCCACCACCCGCTCCAGTGTCTTAAGGGAAGGAAACTCGGGATCCCCGAGCGCCCCTTTCCCCTCTCAGGGGAGTCATCGCACCCTCCCTGCGCACCGGGAGCACCAGTGCCCCTGCCGGCTGTGACTGTGACTGCACCAAAGGGGAATTGCCAACAGAGCGGGAAGAGACTGTCCGTGGGTTTGTCTGTTCTTATTTGTTGTGGTTACCATTGTTGTTGTTTTATCTGTCCCATTTTATATATATATATATTTAAATATTAGTAAAGGACTGTTATTCCTCTTTTTCATACCATTGCCTGAAAGCCCCTTGATTTCAAAATTTTACCAATTCGGAGGGAAGGGGGTTACATTTTCCTATTCTAAAGGAGGCTTCTGCCTTCTTTAGCAAATACCTGTCTTTGAAACAAGGACAACATTATTAAGGTGACATTTATAAAGAGACATTTAAGGGAAAAATGCTTTTCAAAAGAAGTGCCAGACAGGCTCTTTGTTCTGGGTGTTCTGAATACAGCACTGATTTATTAACCTGTGCAAACTTTTATTAACTGTGAAGAAGAAAAGTTTTGAGGAACGGGAGGTATTTTAGTTTAGAGAATTCCCCACAGGCTTTAAGCAAAGGCTACTTTCAATCCTGTATCTAAACACAAGTGTTGCAATGTGGAAAACGTCAATTTTGTCTACAAAAGTTTTGCAGGACCAAAATCAAATCTGCAGAAAATGAAAGCAAGTCATCATACGCAGCACTGATCATTTCAGTTAAGGTTAGGTTTCATTTAATGGTTAAATGACACAGAAGTGTCTACACTAAATCAAGGCTTCATAATTTTTCTTTAATAATTAATGCTTAAGTTCAACTCTCAGTACTTGATCAATGGTTTCTCTTTACAGTATCAGTTTCCTAATAAATTAAACATCTCAGCTGTTCTATACCATTACAACTGCCCGGTACTTGACAAATACAAAGCAGAGAACTATTTTGACAGTCACTGTTTTAATCAAAGTATTCCCAAATCACAGGGAATAAGTGTGTGTTTAAACAGATGAGATAAGGTGAAAATGACCCAAATTCCTCTCCACTTTGAAATGTGCTGCCTGTCTATGCCAAAAAAAGCCATACTTGTAGGTTTCTTACAGAAATTACCTTATGCTTCACAAGTGACCCACGTTTGCACTGAGGCAGGAGTAGTTAGCTTTTGCTGACATAGCAGAGAGGAAAGCAACTCAGCAGTGAATCCCAAACACTCCTGTCCTGGTTTTCTTTGCACAACAGCAGTACCTAAAGGTTAACTGCTGCCAGCACAAGTTCTGCCTCACCCCACTAAGCAATCCTTCCCCAATCGGGAAAAACCGTGTTAATGGGAAGGCCAGCTGCTCACAATGACCATTTGTTACAGTGGCTTCTGACGATAAAGAGTCTTTTAGGAAATTATCTTCTTCAAGAGAATTTTCTACTTTTGCTGCCTAGCAGACACTGTCAAAACAAAACAAAACAAAACAAGACCAAAAAAATCCAACACCAAAGTTCAGGTGTACACTAAGCTCCTGGAGCTCATGCACACAGTGGGATCCAAACAGATCACATCTCCATTGCTCCAGAGCATATAACTAAATGCCTCTATGGGACATTTTCCTATTTTATTAAATGTGCCCACAAAGGAAACTAAGGCAGCTTCTCTTAAGTCTGTGGCTTCCTGACATTCTGGGAACATCAATCTATTTTCAGTTCCTTTAAAAGCCCCTGCAGCCCTCTGTAGTATCCACCAGAAAGAAAAGGATGTAATGAATGCATCCAGCTATGAAACTTTGGACCAGCTTTCCTTGACCCCATCCTTTCTTCTGCTTATATGTTACCTGCTGTTAAATAAATCTTTCCATAGGTATGTAGTTATCTTTATTTTCCTTTTCTTTCTTTTTTGGGACCTGAGTGGGGAAGGGGAGAAATAGATGCTTTTAGTTAGCCAAATCCAAGTACCTCTTCTACCAGGTTCAGACCAAAAAAGCTACATCCTAATTCTACTTTTAAGATTGAATCCTTCTCTAGTACCAGGACAAGGGTCACAACACTTTTCAAAATCACTGTGGAAAAACAACAAAGCATTGCCAAAATATAGACCAAATTGTCTTCAAAATAAAATGGAGAATGTGATTAACTTGAAATTAGCTTTTATCAACAGGCAAACCAAAGACAAAAAAACACAAGAAAAGAGTGAGCAGAACTTGAGAAAATTATCTGAAGACTTGGGACAATGGGATAAACATGATGCTACAAGGAGGAAAGTCCACACCAATGCTAAAATACCAGTTACCCATTGACCTTAGCAATCAGTTTCCTTTCAACCCAAGGGCCCTGAAATATTGTACTCCAGCTGATAAATGAAACCTCCTGAAAGTCTCAAAAAACTGTTCTGTACTATTGCACACATTATCTGGTTGCGTAACTCTGAGTTTTTCATATAAGTTCAAGTTTGTAGCAAGGCAAATGGATTCTTGTAGCTCCTGCTAACACTGAACAACTGGCAGGCATCACAGTCAATAGCCTGACAGGTTGTCTTTTAAGAATGATCATGGAGGACGAGGAAAGAAAGAGACATCGAGGAAATCAGAAGAGAGATACTTATTTAAAGACAGCATTACAGAGAGAAGCTAACTGAAAAAGGTAACAGAGGACACTACTGGGATAAAAGGAGAGTTAAATTCTGTGGTTTTAATCAGCCTTTTCAAGAGGACTCAGCTATTAACTTTGAAACACCAATAAACTCTAGAAGCATTCAAGAGCTACTCCAACAGCAACAATGCTAAACCTGACAGAAGACTAACTTATGCTCCAGAAGAGGAGTCCATTTGAAAAGGAAAGTATTTATTTTGGGGAATAACAGAAATACAAGATACCAGTTGCAAAGACTTCTGCTCTCTCAATTCCTTTATCTTCTCTTTGCACATCCTGCAGGAATGCTCCTACAGTGGTCACCACCGGCTTGACAGTGAACTGACAGCGTTCACTTCTTGTGGGCAGCATAAGAGTTATCACAGGAAGGCCATGTCTGTAATTAATAGTTACTTCTAGGGGGCAAAAAAAGAAAATTAAGTGAAAAAGTCACATTGTAGGTTGCAGTTTAATTTAAAGCTGTTTTTAAAACACAGGATAAATAAGGAAAATTACACAAAACATTTCTAGATTTTTAAAAGTTAATATAGTACTTCTATTTCTGGAAGATACATATAAAACCATGCAACTAATGTTATCTCACAGACTCTCACAAAATAAATAAAAAGCTAGTTGACACTGATGGAAAGAGGGAAAAGTTGCTGTGGAAACTTACCATCAGATGGCACCAGCGTGCTGTAAGGTGCTCCTTCCCGACCCATCCAAGTTCCAGTGTGCCTCCAGAGCTCCACCTGCAGCACGGACACAAGGGAACTTGCCTTAGAATGGTGGGGATGCAAGGTTTACCTGGTTAAAGGCAGCACTCAGCCTGTCACGGTGATCTGCTTCCGTTTGCTCTGACATCAGAGGTGTCCGCCTGAAAAAAAACCCCTTGCTTGGCAATTCTATGTAAAAGGCGAAACCATCCTTACAAAAAGCACAATCATTGCCAAAGGTATTATAGTATTGCCCACAGAAAAACTTTTTGTCTGGTATGGTTTAATTAACTCAAGGGAAAAAGGAAAGGGTAAGGAAAAAGAGGGAAAAAAAATTGCAGTGTTTCTGAAGTGCTTCATGCAACTCTTACAATAAAAGCTCTCCTCTCCCCCAAAACAGCCTCTTGAAAAACCTCTACCTTGTGGTGCCTGAGAGTAGAACGCCACAGTGTAACTTCTAACGGAGGGCATAGCTTCAGTGAAGACTTTCCCTGCTGAATCATGAACAACAATTACAAATAAAATAAGGGACTGAGGTCACTACCTGTTGCTCCATAATTATATACCATATACCAAAAGCTGTCAACATTTGTGCTGCTAAAAGACAGTAACAACAATACAGCTTGAAGATCTTTCACGTTTTATATATGAATGGCTGTTTCAACTCCATGCTGAGATATGCTGCTGCAGCTACCAGCACCACTGGTACCCTGGTACCTCACTGAAGGAGGCACAGCCAGGTGCAGTAAGTATCCTCTCCGCCCTGGGACAGGCATAGCAGCAGGATTTGAACCTGCATGGTTACAGGGCAAAGCTTGCCCCTTCCAGAGCCACTGGTGAGAACCATCAGTACACTTCAACACAGTCGTATCAAAACACAGATGCTCTGACTAGACCCATTACTTAAAGCTGTCCACCCACGCTGTGGGAGGTGCAATGTCCCTTGCTTCAACAGCTAATCCCCCCTGCACGAGGAGAGGGACCATTTTATTGCAGTGATTCCACACAACAGACATTATTGCTATAAACTAAGTGTAACAGATAAAGAAGGGAAACCACATCCCTGACTAAGCTGGTTACAAAAATTGCACAAGGCCTGGGATTTGAAATATGATAGCTGGGGAAGGTGGAAAACAATGTGGAGAGAGCTGATAAGGATCGATTCTCCCTCGGTGAGCTCTATAGCTCATCTTTCTGAAAGGCCAAACATTTCAGAGTCTGCAGGATAATATTCTTTGACAAGGCAGGAAAACAAAGCTACGAATGCAAGAGGCTCTGGCCATTCAGTATGCCAAACACTGCTCACCACGTTCACATGATTTATTTGTTTTTAAAGAAACACAAGCTTAGCTGTCTGGACAGGAATATGCTATTAGGTTAAATAAAAAGATCATCTGTAAATGAATCTGTGTGTTTCAAAGATGCTGACACAGCCCTAACTTTTTACTTGGAATAAGCACTTTTCAGGATTTAAAGAAAGCAAGTTTCTTTATTTCTGGGAGTTTTCAACCCTGAGAAATTTGTGTGTTGCAATCTTCAGGTATCAAAGACAGTCAGAAACCTAGATCAAATAACAGAATACCTTAGACACAAGAGTATTGTTCAAAAAAAAAGGTAGACAATGGGAGTGCAGCAGTACCAAGGCCACCCAGAGCTAGGATGCAGCTGGTAACTTGTCTTTCTTCAGTAGGGCAGAAGACTTGCCCTGGAGCAGGGCAGGACACAGCCCAGCTCACCAGTTCTCACCCCATTTACAGGGGGCACCTGCTCCCACAAAACATCCAGCAACACAGCCTGGAGCAGGGAGAGAGCCCTCAACGCAGGCTCTGCTTTGGGACAGCACATAGGAAAACTCAACAGCTTTGAACACAACAGCAACTGTTGTTTCTTCAGGGGGATGTAAAAGGGATAACAAGGAACTAATTTTTTTACAGGCACTTAATGTGTAACTTTGCAATCAATATCTAGATACTGATCATCCAACACACGCCCAGGCAATGAACTGTACCCTGCCTATATTTGAAGGTTACCCAAACTCCCAACAAAAGAAATTAATTATCTACTTTACTTATAGAAGAAACAATACATTAAACAATTAATACAAATTTAATATATTAATATATTAATTTAAAATACCTATTAAATTAAATTACATTTATTGAAATAAGATCTTTACGGTAGTTCATTCTAATATTCTTTAGATTTTGACATTACCATTCAGGATCCACTGAAAGAAACTCTATATACTGGAGTTTCTTTCCTAAATTTTAGATTGTCTTTAAATGCAGACTATTCATTAAAATTACCTGCAAAGAATAACAAAAGCAAAAGCAACAGAGCCATGGAGTAGAACTAATTTCCAAATAATGAACTCTCTCCATATTAACTCTAGGTTGATGAATTAGGAAGTGTGAAGGGCTGGGTTAACTTTCTCCCTACGTTTCCAGGTTTAAATCTCCACTTTCAGTGAAGCTATTAAACCATTAGCTTGTGCCCTACAGCCAAATCATTGTGCTCCTTTTGAGATGCTTGGAATGACCCCTATCCTATCACTGGAAAAGCAATGTCAGCAAGCATCACAGCTACAGGGAAGACTTGAACTACGGGACCAAAACAACGAGACTGCCCTCACAGCAATATCAGTGAGAGCTGGAACAGGGATGTGTACCCTGAATTAACTGTATCAAAACCCTTGACTTTGGGATACTATAAGAAGCACAGCATAGTACTAACAACTCTTTTATATGCCAGTATGTGCACCTCCTGGCTAATTCCTCTAACCACACAGAGGCTAAGAAAGCTATTCTACATCCTTCTGCAATTTGAACACACATGTGGCAGAACACCTGGCTAAAGCACCTCTAACACAACCACAATTATGTTCAGGAATCAAAGGCTCGTGAACAGCATTTAGCTGTGAAACAGCCCTTGTCCCTCAGCTATCCCTCCCTCCTAACGCAAAATACCTGGGAGCAGCAGTCAGCCACATCTCTTGATTCAGTTCAAGACATGGACTCTCCTGGGAGTGAAAACTCATGAGAATTTAAGGCATAGAGTGTTAATTGTGATAAAAATAATCCAACATATTCTGTTAAAAATACCAGTTGGTATAAAACAGAAAATATATACGCAGTTTAAAGAAGTACTTCCTCTGCTAAGGGCACCTCCGGTTTCTAACAGCAGAGAAGTTGCTACTGTTGAAGTCAAGAGTGGAAATTTCAACAGTCTGGTGGTTTACAGCAAAGCTGTAGGGAGTAATGCAGCAGCATAACTGAGCTGGAAAACTAGGCAGCCAGACATGACAAGTGGGAGAAACTGGAATAGAAATACTGTATTTTTCACTTTTGACAGTGGCAAATAACTGAACCCACCTACACTGCAGTTTCTGGAGCTAGCTGTTCCAAATAAGCTACCTCTTATGCTGTTGAGTGGTTGTTCCTGCAAACTTAAGCTCAAATTTACTTGTGACCAGTTATGTCTGAGAAACTAGTATCATTATCAACATATGAGGTGGCATGAAAGCCTCTGATCTTCCTCAGCACTACATATGCAAATAGTAACCTCATCAGAAACTGTAACTTCTCTTCTGTAGAAAATTGTAATGTGGGTGGGAAGAGAGAGAGAGCATAGACATAAAAATATTTTTCACACGAAAAAGCGATCTTGAAAATGGAATTCTATAAAAAGATGTTATTAGGACACTTTCTGAGAACACTGAATTATTGTTTACTTAATTTTGACTTACCACACCAAAATATTGTGACAAATCTGAATCAAAATGCAGTTAGCCAGCAATCATATTTTTGGAATTGTTTTGTCTTTGCTTATATACATGTTGAAAGATATAGTACTTCTTGTTTATTATTTCAACAGCAAAAATACTGTAATGCTCCTTCAACATTCAAGTCCCCAATAATTTGCATTTATTAGAGAAAGCAACCAAAAAAGAGTCAGCTCAACTCTGTCTGCCCTCTTCTTGAAGGGACATGCAACACCACAAAGTGAAATATTATATTCCTTCAGTGTGAAATCCTTTCAAGGCTGCCTCAAGTCAAACATATGAGTAGTCTTCACAAAAAATAATGCAGACTGTTATGTGAATGGTCTCCCATATTCTCATTTCCTTCTCTCTGAGGCAATGATAAGAATCTGATACAGAAAAGCACAATAATAAAATGCCCTACTCAACAAAGCACAAAATTTTACCTTTAATTACACTGCATCAAAACACATTCTAATTAAAACATACCTTGCAGTGTGCTTTTCCATAGTAATACAGTGTTACAGGCAGAACAGGAGAGCTCAGTTATCTCCTGGAGTCCTTGTCTAACACCTGGTACAGCTCCCTTCACATAGCTGCTGAAGGAGGACTGGGGGAAAGCAGCAGGAGGAGACAATTCATGGGGGGAACCAAGTAGTTGCAATGCTTAAGAATGGATTTTGGGGGCTTTTTATCCGAGTGTCACCAGACAAGCGAACATCCCCAGTGTCCATCATTCTCCTCACATGCTGATCTCACACAGTTTGTGAAGCAGAGGGCAGGACAAATCACCTCCCTGGATGCTGCCAGCTTGTATGGGCTGGAGAAAAATGAGGGGAGGTATGCATTAGCCACTGTTCAGTGAAGGTATGTGCTATAAACAGCTATGTATATCTTCTATATTGACTTACATGTTTTTCTATTTCTCATAAACACACTTAGAAGTTCTCTGCAGATGAATGATGTCAGCTCCCATCTGATTCTCCGAGCAAAATCAACCAAGATTAATTAATTACAGACTAACAATCTGCAATTTCAGAATAATCTACAGACATTTCAGAATGGTTTAAAACCAAGGGAAAGGAGGAAAAAAAGCAAGTGTTGCCACAGTCTTCTGAGTTTGCAGATCATACACAATCAAAAATGAGTCATTGTTCAGATCAAGTTAACAAGAAGTACAGATAAGGTATTTCCCTTTAAGAAATGAGTCACTAAGGCCATTTTGGAGAGATCTGCTGTTAAATTCCTGTGCTGATTTTGTAAGCAATCCTACATGATCAGGAAAATAAGACATAAGGAGCCCTAACCACTGCCTACAATCATATTACAAGTGCCCATTTGAGCTACAGAAATATATCCTCTCTTACTAACTTTTCATTTGCCTTTGCTTACAGTGAAATCATTGTCATTGTTTCTTCACTGGTCCCAGAACTGATTTAGATGATCATGCAACAACAGCCTCTGTGATCTTGAAGAAGCAAGAGCAATACAGGATTCATACGGCTTTTCTTCAAAACTCACTTGCCTTACAGCACCGTTAAAACCCAATAAAAGAGCCCAAGCAATTAAAATTTTGGTTTCATGTGCCTGTTATTTTTGTGCCCTTATCATCCCTGCTGATCTTTTATTTCCTGCCTCTGCTCAGATTCCAAGAACAGCTGCCACCAGATTTAATCAGCCAAACATTACCAATGACCAAAATGACAGCTATGATAAGAAGTGCATCGAGGCAACCGGCCACCTCTTTTATGAAGGTTCAGCTGGCCAAACCCACCAGTGCAGAGGGGTTTTGCCAGCGAGACCTTCCACCTAATCTCCCGCTGGGCAGGTGTGCATCCCCCAGCTGCCTTCTGCTCCCTCACTATTCCTTTGTGCTCTCTCACCCACTCCCTGCCCCAGCTCTCCCTCCCCACAGGCACATCCCACTCCCCATGCACACAGGGGAGAGAAGCCATTGTGCTACAGGGCATTGTGCAGAAGTCCCTCTTCTTGAGTTGTATCTCACCGAGGTCATCTGACTCTCCACCAGGAACCTGTGGATGCAGAGCTCTAGGGAAGCACCAGGATTTGCATCCACATCAATGTTACAAGCCATATAAACAGATGCTGAAAACACTGACATTTAAAGTAGGCTGAAAGTAAGCCTCACTCTCCTCTATCCAAAAGAATTATTTCAGTACCAGTGACTCCTCACTGCAAAGAAGCAACACCAGAGGTGCTAAGGAGATGAGAAGGATGAATGCTAGCTGACAGCATCTGCCTGCAGCATCTTCTGGGGACTCCTTTGAAGGTACAGAGAGTCCCCCCTTTTCAAAACAAGCCAACCTCCAAACCAGAGTAAGAACAGGCCTAAAAACAAGACAGCTGTGCAGGCCAAGAGCATTTTTAGGAGCAGCACCAAGAATTGTGTCTTTCTATCTTATCAACCCTTTTTCTTCTCTTTCTACAGAGAAAAACAGATCTTAAACCACTTCTGAGTCTAAAGCTTTACATTATTGGAAATTTCACAGCTTCATCCAATTTCAATGAAGTCTACTTGTCTGAAAGTTGCTGTTCTTCCCAATCTACTTTATTTTCAGAAGGAAAGATAGGATGCAACACCTAGAAGGACGTTTGCAAATCAGACAGGGCTAAGAATTTGAGAGGGAGACATTATAGCATGAAAATGTATTTGTGCTTTATCAAAAGCAAATGCAAGCCTACATCCAAGAGTTGTACCACCTGTTCCCCAAAATAGTCTATGTCAAAAGACTAATCTGTCAGCACAGACAGGATTTTAAATTTGTCCCACAGAATAGATCTTTGCTCTTGTGCTGTGCCTTTTGGGAAGGCATCCTGATCTCGGAAATGTTGCAAAACTTTACTTTAAGGGTAACAAGAGTGACTTTGTTTTCAGAAAGACACTTATATTTCGTTAGATAAGAAAATGGGCTTGCTGCACATTTTCCTACAAAGGTCTTAGAAAGACTGTACCTTAATGTACACAGCTGCTTTCATGTGTTTCTTAAAAAGAAAAAAAAATTGCTTAAAATCATCTCTGGAAATAACACTAATTCTTCATATTGCCAGCCAAGAAAAAGCTTGCTTAAATTTCAGCTGAAATGAGATAACAAGAGATACAAGGATGCAGAGTCAGATGAATACACTTACATGTTTATCAAAGTTACAGCCAGGTCTTCCTTTTCTCTTACAGAACTTTTCATATTGAAAGCACTGAGCAGGTTGTATCATGTAAGAAAAAGATGATATAACTCTGAAAACTGAACTGCTTTTCAACATTTTCATTTATAATGAACATTTCTATTTACAATGTAAATAATCCTGCCCATCCTCCCTCCAACACAACAGAATCAGGTTTTCTCTCTCAGAGGCATTCTTTCCCCAGGCTTTTCTTTACTCAACTGCAGATTTCAAAAGTCTTAAGGCATTTACAGCTTGACTAATAAAGAAGAGGCTGCTTGGAAAATTTGACTGACTCAAGGCTTAGAATTAGTATCTGATAGATGTGTGCCAAAAAGTCAGTCAGAATTACCAGCAGTGGAGAAATTCCCAATGACAGCTCTCACCCAGTTTTTCAGCAAGCATTTTAGCAGAATCTGCAGAATCGCTCCATCAAACAGATCTTGGGAAGGGAACCAGCTGTGCAGCTGCAGAAACTCCTCAGATAGAGAAGCCTGGCGCTTCACCGCATCCTCTCCATTACTCACCCGGCAGACACCTCTCCAGCAAAGGGTTTCTATCTCTCTCCTGCTGGGGATGTTTTCCATCTAGTGCCCTCCCCCAGGCCTCCCCAGGGTCTGACCACAAGCCACGAGAAATCACAATACTCTGCAAAATCAAAGCAAACATCTCCCCTGTTCAGCTGCATCACCTCTTTTCTTCCCCTCCCTGAAAACTTAACTGCTCTATTCTATGTAACAGCAGTGGAACTTTGCTCTCTTGAAGAGCACTTCCCACAGCTAGCAATTTGTCCTACCCAAACACCATCACCCCAAAGGCAGAACTTTTCTTGGCAATGCAGACAGTTAATTATTATTTGGAGGGATAGGAAAATGTTAGGGATCAAATCTAAGACAATAAAGGAGAGTAACAGTCCATGTCTGGCTTAGTCACACCTAGATTTGCTCTAAATTATACTGGGACTATCTGCTGTTGCACTATTAGAGAGGTTTCTCCCTCTTCTCCTGCCACAACAATTCCAGAAATGAGTTGTCTATATCATTATTTTAAAACAGCAGATCATAAATTGATGTTTTTAGAAATATCTTCATATTTGCATTCATTTTTTTTCTTTATAGGTCTGAAATTTGATTAACCCAAGCACTTAAGAACTTGTGATTTTTGCAGGCAGCTGTAAACAGGTACCTTTCCAAAGGGAAAACACATATTTCTTTGTTGCAGTGTGCTAATGGCCAGGTTTCGGTTTTTCCTCATGGCCAGGCACTGCTGTCTCCCCCCATCCCCCCAGTATCTGGTTTCCCCCCCTGGAGGGCTCTGTATTGCGCAATCCTATACAAAGCCGGTCCAAGGTCCAAATTCAAACCCCGCAACTCTTCCCCATAGGATGTTGTACCCTCCCCCGCCCCCTCATGTTGGTATTTATGTAACTGTAACACGCTGTGCCAGCGCTTCCCTGGCACGATCCTGGTGCCCAAATAAACCATCTGAGGAGCCCCTCCGTTTGTCTCTCCTTCCTCGGCATGCCTGAAACACCAGTGGGTTAGGTGAAACCTTGCCGGACCTTCGCCAGCCCTCCCACACCCCTGAAGCAGCCCAGCAGACCCTGAAACCGCGGGCAGACGTCCAGTGCCCCCGCCAGCAGCATCACGGCATTTCTTCTGACTGCTTACAAAAAAAAAAAAAACAACCCCAACAAAACACCCCCCCCGCCCAAAAAAAAAAAGTAAAGAACAACGGAACAACTGACAGACTAGATCAAATCAAATGACATTCTCTATTAGCAGCTGGCATTAGGATGTAGATATAATGATCTGTATCCCTTATAACGGATAGCTATAAAGCAATTCGAAAAGGAACTTAGTTCATATTCCAGCTTTACATGCTGCTACACCCCTGTGGATGCTCAGATTACTTGCAGGGAGTACAGAACACACTTTTTACCCTTGTTAAAAAGTAACCAAAGAAACAAGGCACAGCAACTGGAGTAAACACAGAATCCTAATACTTTCCCTTTTGATTGTGTTTAGTTAATAATGGTTTTCAAGAATGTCTAGGGTAGACACTATGAGAACATCCACAGAGCAACCAACTATGAACTTAAAATCACAACTTCAGAGAAACTTCAACAGGTGTTGTCAGAAACTGCAGAGCTGTTGTTTAATAGAGACTGAAACAGAAAAATAACAAATTAAAAAATCAGACAAAACCAAAGGAAGTGAACATTTCTAAGCAGTAAGATCAAAGGGACAACTACAAACGCCCCAGTTTCAAGAGCTTCCAGCCTTCATACACACTTTGCAGAGCACTTACAAGTTTAGCAGGATCGTCACAGCAAGATCAACACTTTACAGGAGAACACAACTTCATTCAAAGTCCATATCAGAGATCTACATTAATATTTTTAAAACCATGAAACTCATCAAGCAAAGAAGCTTAAAACCATGTATTTGTTTTCTTGAAAGAGAGCTCTGCTGGGGGAAGTAGCTTCAAAAGCATTCCTGACAGAAGAGTAACCACAGCAGAGATACCTAGAAAATCCAACCACTCTGGCATGAAATACAAAAGTGCTGCCAAGAATGCAGAGGCCTTGCTAGCCCAGTAGTTCAGCAAAGGTCCCAATGAGCATTTATGTTCCTGGCACTTTCTGGCTTGTGTCTTGTACCCATCACTCCCAAATACTCATGGACAGAGGTCTCAGCATGGCCATTCCCAAAGAGACACACCAATATCTTGTCAGATGTCAAAAAGGAAACATTTTTGCATTATTTTTTACTTTTCTTTTGGAAATCTATGTTCTCCTACTGCTGTTCAAGAAGCTATTTTAATCTAAAACAATCAAATGGCTGTGGCTTTGGTGATACTATCCACTTCCATGTTTCAGCTGTTGGCATCAGTGTTTTAAAAACAACCAGTGACTCAGTGAACTCATTTGCAACACCAAATCCATCACAGACAGATTTTTACCTTCTTCCTGCAGGAGTAGAAGCACAAAGCATACAGACAGCAATGAAATTTTGAAATCAACAACCAATACTGGCTATGATAAACCGAGCTATTGCTCTGCCCTTCAGTTTTACTCTGTACAACATGCCCGCACATTTATCCCTTTCTACAGAGCAGACAAAGCAAACAAAAAATGAAGTTTTCTTGTAGAGGTTTCTAGTGTTTTTTTCTACAGCTTATTATCACAAGAAAAACAAGTACAATCAGTACAAGAAGATGAAAGGCTCTGTGTGCCCCGGATGGACCAGAACCTGTGTTCCGATGTGCCTGCTGTGCCTCCCAGGGGGGAAGTGAGCAAAACTGCATGTTAGCTGCTCGCTTTTCACCCCAAAGCCTTTGAACTCCAGCCAATTGAGTTGTTCTGTTTCCTCTTCCTCTATTAATTCATCCAGGACATGTATCTGAAAGCCTGATTCAACAGACAGGGCAAGAATCTGGGTCTTCTAAATGCAAGGTTTACCATATGTTTTTAGGATTTTATTGCTAAAGCAAACAAGAATTTAATGCCACACAGAACAAAAGCTGTTGCTCTTTTTCTCTTCAAGCCTTTAGTAACATCAATATATATATATATTGGATGTAGTCATCTTGTCTTCCTACACAAGCAGATTGCTAAAACACAATGATTTTAAGGCAGAACCTCTTACATAGCTCCATCTTTGGGATACATTTAAACGAAGTTTAATGTATCTCTGAATCAGACTCCTGCAGAGAGCAGAATCTCTAGCCTGCAGCACCGACAGAAGCTATGGTGGCAAGGTTTCTCTAAGCTACCTCCAACAAATGCTCTCAGGTTGTTAGTTAATAAAGCCCAGTTTTGTCCCTAGACTTGCTTCTAATTGAGTGGAAGCATCTTATTCAGGGAAAGTACTACAAGAGGATAAAACTATAGTGTAAGATAAATAAATCCCCCAGAATGGTCTATGTCAGGTTGAAATGTTTATAGCCTATACTCCAGCACAAGCCACAACACTGTCCTAGAAAATGAATGGTCTGTGGTCACTCTATTTATCTTCACCTCACTCCAAAAATGCACTCAAACTCACACAGGAATTCTATGTAAATTCCAATTTCAAATAACTTAGAATTGTGGATTTTTGACACACTCATCATTAATACCTTACTGCTTGGAGCAAGCAGTAGAACATACTTGCATTCAAAGAACCTGAAAACTGCTTAGTTTTTAATCTTGGAATTTTAACACAGGGTCACTGGAAAATTGAAGTTACTCCTTCCCTCTGTTACACAAATGTGTATATGCAAAGAGGTTTCCTACCAGGAAAATATTCTGCCACTATATTTTGACATTAAGTATCAAAGACTATCAAGTTTGTCTTATTTTGTAAAGCATTATATATATATCCAGTTTATGAGCAGCACCAAGAATTGTGTCTTTCTATCTTATCAACCCTTTTTCTTCTCTTTCTACAGATGAAAAACAGATCTTAAACCACTTCTGAGTCTAAAGCTTTACATTATTGGTAATAATACCATTATTGGAAATTTCACAGCTTCATCCAATTGCTGTTATTAATTGTAAATTGGAAAAAAAGTGTGCAAAATAGAATTCAAAATTACACTTAGTCCTTAAAAATTATGGATCCCATTTCTCTCTTGTATCAACTTTGATCTGAAGGAAGATGTACAGTAGAGGTTGTATCAGCAGCTGCAAAAGAAATCTCAAATGGCTTTACTTTTACCTTTTTGAACTCATTAGCAAGGCAGCTCTGTGTTACTTATCACATTAACTGGAACTTCTGAATGTCGAAGTGACCTAGTATTTTCCAGGTGAACCTTCTCAGTTCATCAGGGGCAACTCCAAGCCTTACTAATTCTGCCAACAGAAGAATAGGGAAAGCCCCCTATTCATTAACATCCCACGTGAAGGTAGGACAATTATACAGTGTTATGAATGACCTTGTTTGGGGTTTTTTACTTTGGTCGCATCGTTTCCTAGAAGAAAAAGAAACACTATCACACTGCATGTCCGTCTACCAAAGTCAGCTTCCACTAAGATTTCAGATCATTTAATTACACAGCTACCAGCCACTCAGTCAGAAAGAGTTAACAAGTGCTCAAAGATCCAACAGCTTGCACTGCCTCTACTAGGACACACAATATTTAGCGCACTAGGGATGCTAATTTTAAATTAAGTATTATTAAAGAGGTTACTCAAAACTGGCATTTAATGTCTGTTCATTCCTGGTAGCACACGTGTCACACCAAAAGAAGAGGAGGGAGCAATACTCTTCAGGAACAAGGCTGAGCTGTTCCAGCTAGGTGTGCTTACCCAGTGCCTTCTAACAACAATTAATTTGTATATAAAATAGTTTTAACCCGTTTTTCTCTGAATATGGACAAAAGTACCTCCAACCAAACAAAAAACTGCTTTTCACCTGTATATCCCAGTGTGGAAAGAATGTCATCTTCCACAAAGGTCAGCAACAACTTGGCCTGCAGAACGGATACCGCTGTACAGAGTCCACGGTCTCTCACAAAGCCTGAGTGCTGGCAGGGTAAGTGCACTGTGGGCACCACATTCAAAGACATGCCATTCTTGGAATAATCAAGTTATCACAAAGGTGTTGTCAGAAGCATGGAAAAGATGTGCAACCTACAGTGAGAAACCGTGGAGGTCGGTGGGCCTATGCCACCAGTACAAAGAGGGCTACTCTCCTGTTTATAGAGAGTAAAAAGGCTTTCCCCCTGGATGCCTGGCTTTGGCTACTCAAATGTACCTCAGTCTCCTATCCCGGGTGGTCCCCCTGCCCCCTTGCTACCTGATATACCTTAGCCTTTTGCTACCTGAGAAGGTTCTCCTTAACCACTCCCATAAAGCTCCCCCACTGGTTCTTGGTTCCCCACTCAGCCCCTCTGCCCTTAGTCCACTGGTCCTGTAACCTTTATAAGCCTGTGCCCGAGGGGAGCTCCCCCCTTCTGTCCCTGGAGATCCTTCGTGAGTAGAACTCCTCATGCTCGCCCTTCTACCTTCACATGTGGATGGAATAAAGCTTTCAGAACCCTATACAAGGGGCCTTCCTGCGTTTACTTCCTTGTAGGCTGCAGTTTCTTTGCCAAAGCTATCCAGCAAAACTGTGTGTGGGTGTTAGCAGCTGCACTGTACCTGGCAGTGTCTCCGAAGAGGTGATGCCTGGGAAGGCAGCAGCATTTTAAACAAGAAACCACTGTTCTGTAGGAAAATGGCTTCATAAACTGCTTAATGTATTCTTCATCTTTGCTGCACTTTTCAGTCTTTTTTCCTGGAGTCCTTTTGCAAGCTCCTCCCAGTCTAATCTGCCCTCAGACAAGGATAGCACAGACTGTTCCACGAGTCTATTATAGGCGTGTATCTTTCATATCTCAGCAAAGGTACCAATTTTAACATCCATAAAAGCGAAAGAACCATGCTGACATATTCTCTGCCATTTTACAGTGCAGCAATTTTCTTGCGGCTGGCAATTTAAGCAGGTGAGCTGAAGTCAGACGAAGTGGTAATTCTGGTTTTGTCCCACTGTCTAGGCTTGGCAAAGGCATTCACATCCAGTACCCTCAGTACCCTCGAAGTGTTTCACACCTGAGGTTTTAAAGCCTGGCATCAAGCACCCTAAAGTTACCACAGACTTCAACCTCAGTCTCACATGCAAAAATCTGCATGGACATCATAAAATTTTGGTGGTTTCAGCTTCTAAACTTCAGCTTCACATTGAAATACAGCTATAAGACTTTCAACAGACCATGGAGCCAGCCAAAACTTGCTATAACCTATAACAAACATTCACTGAATAGTTGGATTTTAGGAGGTCTTTTCCAACTTGAATGATTCTGTGATTCTGTGAGGATGAGAGTCAATGAGATCTGTCTCATGGGTTTTGGCTTAGCATCGAGTAGGTTGTAGCAATCAGAATTAGAGATTTCCACATGGACCCTTACAGGAGTTCGTATTACATTCATCACCTACAACACTTTTGTTTCCTTAAGAGTACGTGGAACTCACAAGATGAAGAGATTCAGTTGAAAGCATTGGTGCATCATGTTTTCTTATCAGTGAGATGTACACAGACAGTACTTTACACATAGCTCATGGCTAGCTGAGGGGAACTGCAGGATGCAAAACAATGAGAGGTCTAGTTATAAATGCCCATAACAAACAAAATGTTGGTGACTTCAGAGGATAAACCAGAGAGCAGAGGACTGTGGGAATCAGTGCACCCCCACGGCCACAGCAGTAGAGGGGGCACTGAAGAGATTAGTCCTATTACAGCCTATGCTCCCCTGTTATGGGAAACAGAGAGACCTCTTGCGAGATTCCCTGCGCGTCTCTGTATTCTCGTTACCCGTTGGACTCAATTTCCCAGTTGCCTGTTCACCTGTCTATCTTTCCCTGTGAAACATCCCACTTCCAGAAGGTTCCGGTCTACTCACTATCCCATTTGTCCTCCCCTCGCAGTCACTGCCCCAGATCCTTCCCATTGGTTCCTACACCATTATCCCTCCCCTGTCCAGCCTCCGAGCCCTCACACGATTGGCTCTGAGTGCACTCTCCGCCCCGATCAGCTACAGCATAAAAAAGCCATGCTTCCTTTGTTCTCTGTTCTTCGGGTCTAGTTCCCTTCAGGAGAGGTTATTAAACTATCTTGGAACACCATTCCGAAGAATCCCTTATAACTCGTCAGTTTAAAGGCTGTACTGCAAAGACTGCAGGAACAGCCACCATGGGCAGTAAAACGAGCAGGAGTCGCCCCGAGCGCGGACCGCCACCGCATCTAGCCAGATAAGCGCCTGCGCGAAACGGGCACGGCTGGCGCAGCCTCGCAGCTGCGAAGCGAGCGGCGGAGGAATGCCAGCAGCAGCGGCGAGCTGCGGCAGGCGAGGCGGTGGCGGTGCTGGGCGGCGAGCGGCAGCGACCGAGCCGGACGCAGCGGCGGCGTGTAGCGCAGGCAGCTGCGAGCATCCACGCAGGACGGGTGGCCGTCAGCCGCGGGCGGTGCGGCGGCTTTCAGCACCTCCGAGCCCTGAGAGATGCTCCAAATCTGGGCAGTCCCAAAACCGCCGTTTTTCCCCACGGAACCACCTGCTTTAGAGAACCAATGGCATACAGATGCACTGGTACTGCTCGGTAGGGCCGAGAGTGGCACAACACCACTAGCAGTAGTATGTGAATTAATTCTTTCTCTTTTTTTGCTCCACATTTAAAATACCATGAATAAAACTTGCTTTTTCAGTTAAAATTGAAACCTCAACAGCCAACAGGTACACAAATTAATTTGCTCCAGTAATGCTCAAATATATATATATATATGCCTATATAGACATGAAGTTAATATAAACGACCACAAAAAAACCCAACACCCCAACCCATGTCTTTGCGGTAATAAAAACTGAATGTAATCAAATATCTGATTTGATCAACTAAATAACACACGAGGACAGCAAAGAACTCTGGTTGTTCTCAGTTTTTATCTTCCCATATTTTTATTAGAAAAAGAACTGTGAAGAAATGTCACAATACATTCATACTGTTTATGTATTTCCAGTACATAACTGCAGCCAAGACTACTTATTTAAAAAGCTTATTTAAATTGCCTTAACACTGTTGCAGCTTAGGGTTCTCACAAGCAACCAGAGTAAGCACAGAAAGGCAGGGACACTTACTTCCACAAAAAATGTACTATTTGAAGAGGAAGAACCTTAGGGTTTTTATTTGGTTTGGGGACATTTTGCTATCCTAGTCAGATACTAAATATAGCTTAGCAAGTAAAACAGCAGCACAGATCAGCAAACACACCCCAAGATATTCAGGACGGAATGGACCAGAGAGGTTGATTCTATTCGACATGCCGCACAATACAGCATGGCAATTCCTTCACAAAGCTCAGCCTACGATGAAATGCCATTTTTTTCCCAGAAAGCATCTTTGCCTTGATTTAAATGTTTTTAATAGAGGGATGTTGTGGATTCTCCATAAATCAAAGATGACAATTATCAACTAGCAGAATCAAAAAAGCCCAGGTGCTATATTTTTCTTCAATGAGTTGAGCCAGTTAATCTGTGTAGAGTTTAACCTGCTTAGATTAACAACCTTCTAGCCTCAGAAATGTCTCTTGTTTGTAGGTACCTGTGGACTACAAGAAGCTACTTAGATTTCAGCAAGCATGCAGAGTTTCCTACCACTGACCTCTCCATTAATCAGCAAAGCAACTGGTAAAACATATTGTTTGGGTAATCTGTACATTTTATCAGTAATTGTATTTTGTTCTAGATGCTCAGGATACTAAAACAGAAACACCAGCAGGTAAGAGCTCTTACACACCAAACATGTGGCATCACTGCATTCACAGTTTATTTTGTGCTTTCATTTTACTGCCATCTTATTTACAAATTAAAGACATGTACATTTTAGGAGGTGTTAGTAATTGGTATGCTGGGAGTCCAGTTAGGCCTTACTTGTTCCCACCTCCAGTTTGTCAGACTTTAGAATTTGAAATGGATTACTGCACCTTTCACAGTGTCAGAGATACTCCTTTACAAAAAGGTGAAAGACAGCTTTCAAGTGAATTTTACAAGGACAGTTGACTTCAAGGATATAAATTAAAGAAGAAATGCAATAGACACAACAGCAAAAGGTGTCACACCGTGCAAACATAATGACTGCTCAAGAATCCCCAGCAATCAGAAAGAGAAAAACACCATTTCTTTCCTATGAACAGGCTAACCTGCCATCTCATACCCCTGTTACATTATATGTGATTACCCATTTCCTTACAAAATTGCACACCAGTCAGAACCCAGCTTTTGTCAAACAGTGAATAGCTGAATTTCTTTCTTTTCTGTTTTGAAATCCCAAGCTGCCAGGCACAGGCAATTTTCAAGATAATCAGTAAAATGTCTCTAGTGCCATAATTAAAAAAAAAAAATCTCACTTTTGTTTCATAATTAATGTCCTACAAGTAAAAGCAGTGCAGTCACCTGTACATGAAAAGAATCAGAAGTAAACCATTTACTCTCTTTAAGGGACTTAACAACTTGATTATTTTTTTCAAGGAAAGGCAGGCAAAGTCTAAAGCTCAGTGTTATCTCTAGAAGATTAAAGCAACAAATCAAAGAATATGTATTCTTTATTATTCTTTATTATTATCCAGAGCTTCATGTTAACTGTCCAAGGTAAATGACAGGTCATACTGCAGAGACTCATACACCTGTTCTGACTAGAGCCAAGATAAGCCAATCCAAACCCTGAACAATGGGAAAATTATATCAGAGGCACTTCAACAGCTATTTCATACCTATATATAGATATAGATACCCATACCTATCTATATATAAATATATAAATATAAATATATATATATCTTTCTTGTCCTTAGCTTAAATTAGATCAGCCTGAAAACGAGGCGGATTTTGGTCAGTGAACTCCCCAGTTCATTTCAGAATTCTCTTCTGGTAAGGAACAAAAATATTATTTTGGTTTGATTCAACTTGATCTATTTCTGTTTTGCTGCTAAACCATGCTCGTTATTTTCAGAACATTAACATTTGCATTGCATCCTCTCTATCTGGAATCTGTAGCTCCTGGAAACGTGGCATCCAGTTTTCAAAAAGTAGCACAGCATTTATTCTTACCACCCAGGAATACAAACACAGGCATTGAGACCACATTCATGGAGCTCCCAAACGGCTTTAGTAGCCTAAAGATTATTTTCTTCTTTAATTTTTTTTTTTTTTTAAAGTGTGTCTCTTACACACTTACCAGCATGCTGGACAACTGCATATTGGGAGAGATCCATCACATATCCCACTCACCTAAATCCACCTGACCAAGGTCATCAAAATACTAAGCTGACAAAAGGAAGAAAAGAATCTCAACATAGGATTACCCTTAGAGCTCCTGAACCTGCTAGCAAATTTCAGCTCAGCCTTGAGAGATGGTAAGGTCTGAAGGTTTTGATGCTCTTGCACACTGCATAGAAAAATCTGAGGCTGGGTGGGTGAGAGAGATGCAAATTGACACGCCCAGGGAGGGAAAGGCAATGGGCCACCCGCTCCCAGAGCAGGCATGCACGCAGTCCTTGCATTACCAGCTGGGGACCCACTCTCAGCTCAACGTGGCATGTCCTGGGGGCAAGGGCAAGGACGACTAGGGGAATATCTGTCACATGCCTGCAGAAAAGCAGCCTTATCAGGCCTGTGAGACATCTGACTTCGATGGCTTGTCCTATGCAACCTATAATCACATCATTACAGGCTGCCTGAATATAAACATCAAAAAAAGGCTGTCAAGGGATCTTTTAGCTCTGCATCAGTTTTGCACATACCTTACACTTACACAGAACAGAGAGTTCCCACAAGGCAAGACTCACAATTTCTGGTGTTCCAGAGCAATTCAACCCAAAACAAAGCAATACTTCAACGAGAATATAGTAGACTAAGAAGGAAGGGGGTCGCTATAGCTATAAAATGGCTCAAGCCTTTGCAACGTGTTACAGGTCTAAAGGTACAAAATCAAAGTACATTGTTCCAGCAATGTTTGGATTTTCTGTACTGTTTAAGTCTATCAGAGGGAGTTCAGCAGGGCAGATGTGACCAGCATCACAACACCAAGCTATAGCACCACAGACTTGCTGCGTTTCTGTCCACAGCCCCTTATGTACCTTAGCCTTGCCTCCTACACCAGTGCCACCATTCCTGTAGTGACACCTCCCTCTCACTCTCAATTTGCATTTTAATAACCCAGAGATCCCACCTATATTTTGCTATTACCACCTCAATTTTACAGGTATTCTGTACAGCCTTGCATTTTCTCCAACAGTGCCTGGGATGTCAACAAAAATAAACTGAAAATTACAGGGTTTCTTTGTTTCTAGACTTAACATTCAACTCTTAAGAGCAATCCAGCAAGAGCAGACCCTCCATGATAAGGGTAAGCAACCTTTCTGCTGGAGGTCTGCAGGACAGGAAGGATAGACACCTGGGGCACGATAAGAAAGGCTTCAAGGAAGCTGTTGGGAGCACTGCTGTTAATCTTCAATATTCCTGCAACTCTCTTAGCTTGCCCAGTGGTGCTCACAACCATATATCCATCTCTCCACACTCTCTTATAATACTTGTATCCCAGATGGGACCATTTCCAGCTCATGTTCCTATTATCAGGATTGTAAAAGGAAGACCTTCCACATAGAGCCAGGCAGGTAAGTACAATAGGACCATTTCCCTTCATTTTCTTCATCTGAAAAGTAGATCTGTGTTTAAGAAATCAGATGGGAAACAGCTGACCTCAACTGCTGTGTTTCTACTTGTTGATACTTATCCAATTTTATTAATAATAGGATAGTCTCTTTTGAAAAATTTAAAAAATAGGATTCAATCACTTGCCTG
This sequence comes from Pomatostomus ruficeps, assembly GCA_013400735.1. Classification (NCBI taxonomy): domain Eukaryota; kingdom Metazoa; phylum Chordata; class Aves; order Passeriformes; family Timaliidae; genus Pomatostomus; species Pomatostomus ruficeps. Next base: position 76,984 of record VYZT01040818.1, read on the forward strand.
CAGACCATGGGATGAGGCAGTTAAACTGTATAAATTCACCCATCACCATGTATTTTTTAGAACACATGTAGTAAGTAATTAATCTATTTACTTTTCATTTTTTTCCCCCCCCCCAAAGAAAAATGCCATGAAAAGCAATAGCCAGATGACAAATTTGGACATTTCAAAATTCTTAAAAAAACACAAATACATTTTGCACATTATGCATTTCTCAGAAATGATACAAAGTGCAAATGGTACTGAAATTCCTGAAGTGAAACACTTCAGACCAGAAGCTGCCTGCCACTTCTCTGATAGCTATTTCTTTGTCATTATCAGGCAAGTTGTTTTGACAGTTTCACTTCCATGTTGACTATAAATCTGTGAATATTTCTTGCATGATTGAACTGAAACAACTACCAACAATATCCATCAGCTTGGAGCATGAAGATTTAGCCATGGTCCAATAGCTAATTGCAAACCTGTATGAGTCAAAGTGCTGAAAACTTCTGACTTACTTTACTTACTTACTTTGCAGTGTGTAATTAATTTGGATTTTATAAAGTAACTGTAAACTATCTGACTAAATTAACAGTTAAATGAGCTGCATTTAAACAAAAAGGAAAGAGCTCAAATGTAGAAAAGAAGAAGAGCTTTCTGAAAATTAAACTGGAACAAGAGCAGAAATTCTTACAGGGCTGCAGGTTTCCTAGGTCTCCATGGAGTGGTGTTACTTTACACCAAACCATTAGCTTTAGTTCATGTTGCTGTTTAGTTCCTGTCATGAAAAAAGTCACATTCCTGTCTCAGTACAGCCGATGCCTGAGGAACAGCTGCTCTGGTAGGTTCCACACTTTCAGCCTGTGATAGAGAGCAGCTGATTGACACCTGCCAAGGAAGGATAAAGGAGTGCCCTAAGACAGCCCTTGGCAGCTCCTCACTCCATGTTCTTTGAAAGATGCCTCTGCTTCAGCAGCCTGACCCTAAGTGGTAATCAAAGCTGGCATCCAAAAAAAGAGACAGAACGAATCCCTGGCATCTTGGTCCTCTCCAGTGCTTTATTTGCAACTGCTGGGTGTGCAGGCACAGACAGCAAAGTGCACCTCTGCCCAGAACGTAGTAGCTGCCAGTATCTGCGGCTCAACAACAGAGCAGTAAGCCTGCCAAAAGATGTTTTAGAAAAAATTGCTTTGTAGAAGAGGGAAAGGTTGGAGACAGGAAACCTTATCTTTTAGAGCCCTTCCAGCTAATTTGATTATAAGTCTCTTCTTCACTGCATAATTGACTATCTCTGTCTCTGATTCTCAGACAACTGCTGCAGGCAGGGAAGAACAATTAACTTCTTTATCAACTTTGGAAAACCAACACAGTTTAAATAATTTAAGTTACTTAAAGGTAACACAGAAAACTTATGGTAGAGCAAAGAACAAATCCTGTCTCTCTGAGTATCATCTCTGCATCATATGTGAAAGATTGCTGTGTGCTTCCATGTCCTAGGACTCAGAAGAAAAAAAACCCTACCAAGATAAACATTAGATTTTACACTATCCACATACAACTTTTTAATTTTATATATGTTATGTCCAAATATATTTCTTTTGTAAGTGTGTATTTTTGTTGACTGAAATATTTTTTATCAAGGGCCCTTGGGGTTTTTTGAGTGTTGTCAAAAATTCTGCTGCCTGTATTCTGAGGGCATAGCAGATCAGCTGCTGAGAAAAAAGAACAATGCTGAAACGAAGAACTGCTCTTAAACCCTACAAATGGCCCTCATGGTCCAACAACACTCCAGCTAGCTCAACATCCTCCCACGGAGCCATGGGTGGGAAAATCTCTTAGGGGTGCCCAGGGAGGAATGAGAGCAAGGAAAGAATGTTTTCATTCCCTTTCACAGCCCATTTTACAGGTCCGATATAGCACTCCTCAGGCAGGCCTCTAGGCCGAGGGCCTGAAGGAGAGCCACACAAAGAACCACACAGAGGCAGCAGCAGGAGAGAGCAGGAAGAGAGAGGGCAGAACCCTCTGACTTTTATTTATATGTTTTCACACATCACCGAGGATTGGAGGTAGAAATCACTACCTCTTATAATCCACTGGTCAAAGTATTTGTTAATCATATTTCTCCACCTAGTATACTGGAATTCATAACATAGATACAGTTTAGGAAAACATAGATAATTGCTAAGAGAAGCCATGGCCATGGTTATAGAAAGGATTCTAAGAATATCACAAAAGGAAAAACACTGAACACTGCAAAGTCAAGGCAACGGTCCGCACTCTGGAAGAGCGAAATACAAATACCTTTAATGTGGGTTTCATAAAATGCAGCAGCTTGACATCCCTGCCACACTCTGGTTCTGCTTTGTCTCACAACTATCACTGCAAAGATCACATGTATCAAAGATGATCAGCAACTTGGTTTCAGGACATTCAATTTCATAGGCTTCAGCTATTTTGCCAAAGGTAGAAAACTGTTGCAACAAACAGAAACAAGTGCAGCACAAAGGGGCTGCACACACTGCAGCCAGTTCTGCTCCAGGCTCTGGCCTGCTTCAGGTAGACTTCTGCCATTCCTGCACGCTTCAGTGACCATAAGCAGCAGAAAATGCAACAGACACATTCTCAAAGAGGAACACCAAGGAAGAACAGCAAAAGTCTAAGAGTCCCTGGCAAAGAGAAGGAGCCGCTTTCCCCTGTAGCTTGCTGTCTCCTGCAGCCACCACCTTTGCGTTATGATTGCCCAGCAGTTTTTTCAGAATCCTAGGGAAATGGTATAGACCCAGCTTCCTCAGCTGATCCAAAAAGCTTTTGAAGCAGATCCAGCAGCAGCCAGGGTGCTGAGGCTTTTGTGCATCTCAGTGAGACACCAGGATGCTTGCACAGTGTGGAAGAAGAAAGGATCAACACCACCAGAGAGGTCACCGCCTTGCTCACTGGTGCACAAGTTACAAATCTGAGAACTTGGGAATGTTAGCTTTAAGAAACGTAGGTTATTTGAACTGTGTTGGTTTTTCAAAGTGCATAAAGAAGTAATTGTTCTTTCCTGCCTGCAGCAGTTGTCTGAGGATCACAGAGATGATCAATTATGCTGTGAAGAAGAGACTTGAAAACAAATTAGCTGGAAGGGCTCTCAAAGATAATCACACATAATGAAGTGATGAATTAGTGAAATCATGTTAGACAAGTCTGTACAAAGGGAAATGAGCTCATTTGACATATTTGTTTGCCTTCATTCACAATAAGCTCATTAAATAAAGTTTAGTTTATAGAGTACATTGTTCTGTAAATTTGAAAGATTGAAAAGGATTATGACACTCCTTCCCTCAGCCTGGTGTTCAAAGATGAGAAGAGAGCGAGGAGTTTGTCAGGTTAATATATCAGCATTTGTCTGAAGGACAGCACAATTAACTCTAGAGGAACACTAGATTCAAATAATGCTGACAGCTCATTTGACTAATGTCATGGGATGAAGCCAGGCTCATCTGATAGGTATCTCTAATCACCCTAAAGACAAGATTTTCATTGCTACATATTTAGATATATATCTACGAAGTCATGCATAGGATACCCAAAGTTGCCATTTCAGACATAGCCCCAACTATTTTTTTTCTGTGCTCACACCTTTCATGCTTGTTAGATTTATGAACCCCAGCAGTCACTGCTTAGGCAAGTTATACATATTTAATTCTTACATTTTTCCTCATAAATTAATCTCCACAGCTTCTACCAATTTACTGCTTCAGAGTTTCCTTCAATGACCACTATCTTTATATCATGAACCCTAATATAACATTTCAAGTACTGTTGTACCATTGCTCTTATTCTCTTGTCCCTGAAACAACTCCTCCTACACATGCAACACAACCACGGACATTTCCTAACCACCCTAGCATATTCACAGGAATTCCTCATTTGAAACCTTTTTTCAGGAGTGCCAAAATTCAGTGGGTTTCCTCACGGGGAGATGGAGTAGAGCACGACAAAGGTATTACATTTGCTCTTTTTCTTTTGACCAGCAATTTTTTGTCTAGCACTGATATAATGCCAAGTAAAATGGAATCTCAAGTTACTTCAAGTTTAATTTATTATAACAAAAATTACAAAATAAGCCCTATGTTAATCTCCATAAAGCCTCTCAGTTTTACATTTCTCTTTAGGTGCCTTTCTGATTCTCTCTCAGCATCTATGCCATTGGATTTCATTGGGACAGGAGGAATTTACAGGTATTAATCTCTTTCATCAAATGGCTCTGCTTTCAGCACCAGTGAGACAGCAAGACTTGGAAAAATAATAACTATAGCCACTTCAGAAATTAATCTTGTGTTCTGCCTATGCAAAACATAAGGTACACATAAGCACAGTCTCTCCATTCAGTAGCAGCAGCTGCAGGGTAGTGTTGGCAGCTGTGTTAAGGCACAGCAGGTGTTGCTCTACTGCTGCTGCTCTTCTCCTTCCATGTGACACAGATTCTGGACCTCTGCAGGCACATTAAGGATTGCAGTTCAGAGGGAGAAGCAAAAATGACCCAGGCTGGGAAGGAGGATAACATCAAATCAGAGTGCAAACTCAGGACCATATGGCAAACTCATGACCATACCTGCAAAAGAGATGTATGATAAGGAGAGAGGCCTTGAGTGATCAACACAAATCCAAAACTTAGCCCTATACTAGCCACTGTGAAGAAAATTAACTATACCCCACCTTAAACCAGCACAACTTCTTTATGCTGTGCTACACCAAGTTACAGCTCAGAAACTTTGTTTTCTGTTAAGTCTCAATAAATATTCAATGTGTTCTAGTTTCTTTTCTAAAGGAACTGGATATTAACTGTCCTTGCTCAAGAAGCAGGACCCTTTGCAGCTGCTTCCCTGGAAAACTATTATCTATGCATGGTTTATTACCTTATTATACCAATGACTGAAGAAAAATCAGACTCTAAGATGTGTCTATTTCTGGTAAATATTTAACTACTAGAACCATGCCAATATACTTCTCAGCTTGATTCTTCTTAACTTTACTTCAGAATCATGCTTTCCTCATCCCTTGTGGCCTGAAGCTGAAAGTGTATCATATTTAGCAACATAAGAATAATACTCCTCTAGGATGTGAATGGATCCTACTAATAAATTACGATAGCATTTACTCCAAAATGAACTTCCGTCACTACTATTATCTGTTCAGATAAAGAATCATCTGTGTGTTTGTTCTACACTTGTTGCTTTATAAGCTTCACCTTCACAGATTAGAAAAACTTTTCCCAGCTATTAGAAGAGAGAGAGAGAACAATGCTTAGCCTCTGAAATTTGAAGGAGACAGAGGGGTGGCATTTCACAGTTATGGATCAAGTGTTACCCAGCTGGGCATAGACCAGGGTGGGGATGGGCAAATGTGGAAAAAGTCATCAGGCAATTCCAGGCCCCAGCAGATAGAGGAAAAGGCCAGTATCAAGTGTAGAGCAGCCCCAACCTTTGCACCCTTCTAAGGATGCAAGACAAGTCCTGGCCACTCTCTGTCCAGCTGTCTGTTCCCACACCCACAGCTCCTCCACACAGCAAGTACTACAAGAACAAAGTATCTCCTTCCCTGAGGAGTTTGAATGAGAGAGTGGCTGTCATTACAACTATCACTTCTCCCTCTTCTTTTCCTCTTTCTTATCTCTTCAGCCTGTTAAAATTACACTTAGCATATCCAGCACATTCAGATGTCCTTAGGAAAAAGAGTCAGTGAATCCTCTAAAGCTCTGGCCTCAGGTTAGCATTCAAAATTGAAAGATCACTGGAGCAGCTCACATGAAAGAACAGGCACTAAAAATCCCTGAAGCTGGAGTCACAGGGTCCTAATATGTAAATCTGTTTGCTAAGAAAATCAACTACATTCATAAGGATTAGAATGTTAAAAAGGTACCAGATCCAAAGGGCCAATATCAAGTACAGTTCTGGACACATCTGTGGGTCTAAGCAACATTGCAATTTCTTTTTATGATTTTGATGTGCCACTGCAAAGACAGGACAAAGCAGCTTTCTTTCATATCTCTGATTTGCAGAAAAAAAGCTCTAGTTAGACTATTTTCAGCAGAGGAATGTTGATTGTTTTGGGTCTTTAAAGAGGATTTCAGACATCATTTATTTCTGTAATTCCAGCTTGACTGTCATGAGCACCACTATAAGAGTAATGCCAGGACTGCACTCCCAAATATACCTTCAGATCCATGGCAAGCAGCAGGTCTCATTATTACACCAGCTGTTTCACTTCTGTATTCCACTAAAAAATACAGGACTCACACAGCAGGCATTTTATGAGCATCAGTTAAACTTGCTTTAGCATTAGTAGCAACAAAAGAGATGATTATGTTGCATTTGGCAGTGGGCAGGGAAAAAGAGCTTCCAGTTTGACCTCTGTCCTTTCTACAAAGTAGACACCAGCATCCCATGGTGCTGGTGGAAAAAGAAGTGCTATGGCTAGTGCTGAAGGCCCTGCTGGCAGACTGGCCTAGGGCCAGCATCCCAGTGCATCCAGAGTCCTCATCAGCTCCCAGCTCCTGACTCTCACAGAGCTCTGCACTGAACAGAGAGCTGCTGCTGCTGCCAATTAACCGGCTGGCAGCATCTTTCTTCTTTGAGAGACAGCACCTCTGGCTTCCATTAAGTACCCATCAGAATTCTTAACCTCTGCTTTGGAAAAGAAAAAGACAATTTGACTTGTCAAAAGGGAACCTGACATGTTGTTCTTGACAAGCTGCTCACCTTGATTCACAGCATCGCTGAACAGATGGAGTTAGTGTCTCGCTGGCTCAACACTGCATATAGCTCTTGCCTCTGTAATTAAGAACTTTAAGATGCAGTTATATATTTTTAAAATGTTTTCACATTAGCTCTGCTAAGGCATTGTAAGCATTAAAAAGCACTTACTGATATAGCTATCATCAGCAAACAAGTGTACAAAGACACAGGGTATATTTCTATGTGAGTGCTTTAGCTATTACTACTGGCTCTGAAGTACCTAATTTAAGAAAAAAATCCACTCAACTTTTCTTCCCCATTAATTAAAGTCATCAGTTGCAATAAAGAAAATGGTCAACGAATAGACACGGAATATATTTCCCAGAGAAGTTGTGGATGCCCGATTCCTGGAAGTGTTCAAGGCCAGGTTGGATGGGGCTTTGAGTAACCTGGTCTAGTAGAAGGTGTCCCTGCCATGTCAGGGGAGTTGGAACTGGATAATCTTTAAGGTCCCTTCCAATCCAAACCATTCTATGATTCTATGATGATAGTATGCTATTCTAAGTATTTTAAGCTTAGAACTTTCAAAGTAAACAAATAAATGTCTCCTGCTTGTCAAAGTGGCCACAAGAAAGATGTATAGTCTGGTTATAGCAAGCCTCTCAGTATAGCAACATCTCGTATGTGCTATAAAACAGGTAAATAATTACACTGACTGTTTTTCCTTCAAACTAAGATTAACACCAGTTCCTTGGCTTTTACCAAATCTAGGACTTTGGCTGTTTGTTACAGTTTTCAAAAGGTATAAATTTCACTGTTTTTTATTTACATTAAATCATGCTAGTACAATTTATTGACTTCTGTTATGTAGGAAAGTCTGAATACTAAAATTGAAAGTATTTTTAGTTTTTGAATGAGACTAAAAATACTCTGACAGAAAATACCTGAAAAAATGCCAAAGCAATAATCAAACTTCCTTTGTTGTAAAATCTATCTGATGCTGAAACCCATTCCCTTCTGAAACAACACCATTCACATTAAGTCAAGTCAATCTTTAACTTAGGTCACTACTGCTGACTAAGTTAAAAAATCAAATTAAAAAAGTCCAATCTCAGAGAGTAAAATATATCCATCAGCAATTCACTGACACATACAAACTCCAAGTCCTTGTGCTATTTATGTCAGACCTTCTGTCATTGCTTGTGTACAGGATAAGAATCTCAGTTTTTATAAAAGAATGTATTATCCTCTTGATTGTGAAAGAGTTTGAAAAAGACCCCACTATTCAAATCCATCTCAAGGGCTCAATCCTCAGTGGAAAGTGAGTACAGAGAATCATAATATTTTGATTAGCAGATAAGTGCCTAATATTTCTGAAAAGTTATGACATTAAAAAAACCCCCACACACATGAAATAGTCAAGGAGCTGCTTGCCCTCAAGTGACTGAAGTGGACACGAAGGACCTTCATTGCTAGAAATACCGAGAGGAAAAAGTTTTCTGTACCCTATAACCCGCTTTTGTTAAGAAATACTTTTTGTTTCTCTTACCTTGTGAATTTGACACTTGGACAAAAAGCTGCAGCCTGAGGCAAGAGCCTCAAACAAGCTCTGGCTCACTGGTCTCTTCCCCAGCCGGTGAGAAGGTGCACACTACATGCCCCCCCCACAATACAGAAGGGCTTTCTGGTCCAAGTGCACCATCACACTGAGCAGCTACACACTGCTTCCAGGTTCCCAGCTAGCCTCTCCATATGGACAGGTTTTTCTGGATATAGCAGCCCACTCAGAACGAGACACAGTGAAAAGCATAATCATGCCCACCGAGCCCAATCTGCATACCCAAGACCATCCGCAATATGAAAGCAGATATTCCATGTCACCATCCTTCTGAACGAAATGGAGAAAAAGTGATTGGTCAGGTTCTCAGACTCTCTTGCTGCTTTGTTGTCAGGAAGAAAGACAGTGGGAGCTGACCTGAGTTCCCCACGGTCACAGAATAAAAGGATTCTTGTAAATCTTTCTCATATTATAAAACTTCTTGGGAAAAACACAGTCTGGAGAAGCTACAGCAACTTATGGAGTCCTAAAGGTCTCTGTTATACACATCTTCCCAAAGTGCAAGACAGTGTCTGGATGGCTTATTAAAAGTCAACAAAATTAGAAAACTACCAGATCAACAACAAGTAAGGAACAGAGACTCATAACCATCTCTGCAATGTATCATCCTGGAAGAAAGTACAAAGCAAAATAAAAGTCACAGTCTCTTTGATACCACAGGATTTCACTGGGATACACTTTCTCAGTGTTCCAGTTCCAAGAGTGAGGATTTGATATGGATAAATAAACATCATGAAAAAACTCTTTCCTCACTTGAGACTGATGAGTCTGTGTAGGCTGTTTCCTCCTTATGTTTATTTTCTTTCACTGTCTGAATGAGTGAAGCTCAGTTTAAATCCTACTGCCGTATTTACCTGTTGCAGCTGCAGGCTCTGAGGTGAGATGCAAACACTACTGAAATTTAAACAAAGGCATTAAGTAACACTATCAGACAACAACTTAAACAAGAAGGGATAGTCTGAATAGTTAGTTCTGCACTGGTCAGGGGTTATACACACCACAGAGTGCGTGCTACACTAGACAGAGCATGCTACAACCAACCAGCAAAAATGCAGGTAAACTGCTCACTCAATATTGATAGTCTGGGCTAAACACAGGAGTCCATCAATTCTGTGCCTTCACCATTGCCTTGGAATAAGTATTGTTTAACAGTTCTCTCTCTCTGAATATGTGCTCTTTGGCTTCAAACATATTTCCCTTAAGTCAGACATGCTGGATTTTTCTGCTTTCATCAGTGGAGGGCAGACATGGGGAGAGCATGAAAGCAGGGAACAAAACAAGTTCCTCCAACTACAGCTTCTCCCTGAAGTGGATCCCCTGAGAACACTGAAAACCACACCAGCACCCCACACAGGCTGAGAAAGCAGCACTGCAGGGGTGTGACCCTCACCCCTCTGCAAGGCTTTGAGTTGCACTGGAATGAAAGAGCGGCAAGGTGCCTGGAGCAGGAGCTGAAGGCACACTGAGGGCCAGCTGCATTGGGCTGGGCTATTTCTGTGGTCAGCAACACTAAGTGTGATAAACTGGGCTCGGTTTTTTTAATTTTAAATGACACACTCTAACTTCTAACAGCAGCAAGGGAGCCCCTATGACACCAGCAGCCAACTGATTTAAATAGAACTTGTGACATGCCATCCCAGTTTTGAGTCTGGCTGCAGATAAAATAAAAAAGTGGCAGATAAGGTGATTCCCCTGTTGGCTCCAGGCCTAGGAATAGCTGCTTGGCTAACTGTTTTTTATGATGGCCACTCCCAGGACTTTGCATTGCTTGTGCATATGGAGAATTTCAAATTTGTGCCATGGAAATACATTATTATTCTCCTGCATGCTTATAGATAAGATTAACTTGTGCCGTAGCAGCATGCACTGACCTGTGAACCAGCACACTGGTTCCTTTTAGTGGGTCTCACTGGTCTGACTCCTGCCACAAGGTGCTGTGTATTTCTCTTAGAGCTCAAGTCCTTGAGCTGTGGGACTACACATTATTGCAGAAATTCACCCAAAATCTAGAAACTATTAACCACAAAGGCCAACAGCAGTATCTAGGGGTTTGAATTCTAAATGTTATATGATGTTCAAAGTTTTTAGCAGCCTATGAATACTCTACATCAGCTTTTTTTTTAAAACCTGTTAATAGCTTTCGGTAGCTTCTACCTTATTATGTACCTTTATGCAGTTACTTCTTCCATTAGTCATGAGTATTCCTAACTTCCACAAAACCTTTTGTCATTTGTCAAGAAAAGTATTAACTACTGATACTGAATGTCAAGTAAGACAAGACAAGCTGTAATTATAGCGGTAGAATGTACAGTTATAAGGTCTTACTTCCCAACAACCCAAACCTCTATTTGTGTTAGAATGCCAGTGAGATCACAGCTTTCATCTGCTGGCTCAGCAGAATCTCCAAAAATAGTAGCATCCCTGTTCATGAGAAGAGTTAACATTGCCATTGCAGAAGGAAAAGTAACCAGGAACTCACAAGGAAACAAGCTACAGATTATGCAGTGTTATGAAATGCTGAAGAATGGCACCACAGTGATGGTGTGCACAGATTAAAGTCGTATCAGGGTCTGATCTATAGCAAAATATATTCACTTGACACTTACACTGCCATGAAGAACAGCTTGGGGTCAGTACTCCAAAGAGTATGCATGGTTTAATAGGTATAACTCAGTTTTAGACCTTGGGTTATTTGACATCTCTTTAAATTACTCCAGCTCAGTCATATTTCCAGTGTGCTTAAAGCCTCAGGGCACTGCAAGACCAAGCCTGAAACGTCAGCCTTCAAACTACGATTTTCTAAGTATGCCTTAGATTTTATTATATGTATGCCTATGATTTTATTATACCAGAAAGGCTGCAAACACTGAGTACACACCTTTGGCTTCTGATTAAAGTACACAGAGGTAAATATGAATTATAGTTTCATATCCTATAGCCTATCAAACTCTGTGGCTTCAGATAAATAATGTTATTGAAAATCACTACAATAAAGAATACTGAAGAATGACTTCACAATCAACAGATTAAAATGGGAAAAAAATGGCAGACAATTCAGTACAGAAAGTTTCAGTCCCTGCACATTAAATTGGGACTAGCTCCAGCTCTGCAAAAAATAATAGTGCTACCTGCCTCACAAAAACTCCTTTTGACTGAAATCCACTGCAGCTACCTGAGAAAGTGTACTGGTCAGAGCTGACTGCAAAACAATACTGCTGTGGTGCCAATGCCTGGGAACACATTCTGGCAGGATTCTTGTCTCAAGATTTTTTTTATAATTTTCTTCATTTAAATGCATTTCAACTTATCCTGCAGCAGGTCATTTCCCAAATCAACCAAGGGCAAAATCCCCAGGAACCTCCCCATTTTGAATCCTCACAGTCTCTTTGTGTGGCACCTTTAGCAAGGCTTAGGCCTTATGGCTTTAAAAATCTTTTCCAAACCAACAGGCAAACTGCCAAAAAGTGTGCTAGAAACATATGTAACCTGGTGCCTTAATAGTTCAGGCCCCATTTAAAAGCAGTTTTCAGGAAAGCACTAGTAGGAATCCAGGATACTGCCAGCAGCATGCAAGATTAAAAGAGAATGTGTAAACTAAAATCGAAGTCCCATCTAATAGAGATTCTGTGATTCAACCCTACGCTGTATTTGGTTACTGAGCAAAAAAGCTCCTCACAAAAGAGCTCCGAGGATTTGATTCAGTTTTCCTGTTTCAGCACAGCTGTGGCCATCCAGTAGACAAATCAAAACAGATAGGCAGGAAATACATACTCACCCTCTGGCTGCAGAATAAAAGTGATTGCTCAAGATCACTATTTGCTGTGTCTGCATTCCCTCCCTTTCCAAATTTAAGAGACTTCCTGCCTTTAATTAAAAATACTAGCATGTGTATTGCTCTGGAAAAGTATTTACAGAGCTGGGGTAAGTCATGATCTCAGTGTAAACTTTAAAAACTGATTTTGTCTTTTAAGAAACTGGGATATTTTTAACAGCTTCCTGGTAGTTTTATCCGGAATTTTAAAATTCTGAAAATCTGCAGGAGGAGGGAGGAGAGGGGCCAGTAAATTGAAGTTCATCCACCAAGAAGCAAAGATGAACTCCCCACCTTGCCATTTCACAAATATCCCTTCTACCTTAAACACGTCAGCTATGCAGATCATGTACACAGCTCTTACAATACAGCTGTGAAAAGCAACTGCCTTTAAGTTTCAACTGTTTTATCTATGTCAAAAGTGTCAAGTATTTACCTGAGCCACTGGTCAAGATCCTTGACTTCCAACACTCTGCTGACTCAGTATCACCAGCCTTGGGTCCAGCATTCAGGTCAGCAAGACCACTAACTTGAACTTCTCACATAGCATTTCTTTTTTTACAGATATACTTCTTCTATTTGGCTAATAATTTTGTGTTGCAAATAATTCTTTAAGCTTATTTCCTTGTCTAGTGAAAGACAGAGACAGGATCTGTAGAAAAAGAAGCTGAGGTACTTTGTGGTTATGCATTGGGTTTGCCACCTTCTCAAATCACTTTTAGACAGTTTAGCCCATCTTTACTGCAATTAACCTGCTAAAACCACATACCTCAGGCTAGCCAAAACCTGTGCCCCACGGCCAGGTGAATCATCACCTCAGCTCCCGGCCTCTACCTAGCTCAGCCTGGAGATTATCCCACTGCTACACTAACCCTCCCTCCATCCCTGCCAGTGCATCCTTCACAGGGGCCGCAGCTGCAAACCCACACTTGTGCTGGGTTTGCCCCCTGGATCAGGAACCCTGTCATGACAATGTCTCACTTGAGGGACTAGAGCCTAGAGGGGCTGGATGAGGAGCAGCTGAGGCCACAAAGGCCCCTAGAAGCATGGATGCTGCTGTGCCTGAGGGGGCTGGCACCTTTATGCTTCTATTTAGGGCAAACACATAAAGGCGTTTTACAAAAGCCTTCCTTCCACAGATAGCACAATGGAATATGCTTGCAGCTGTGCAGCACAAACTGCTGCAGAGAGCAGCTGGTTTAAACAGCAAGTACAGAGTACAAATAATGAACAAGTTGCATGAGAAGATACAGAGAGGGTCAGGTCAGGCCCTAGAAAAGAGAAACCTCGAACTAGGAGAACATTGTTCTATGAAGAGTATGGCATAAGCACTTCAAATACAACCAGTGACTACACCCTACACATACCACTCATCTTGGAGTGGAAGACTGGAACAGGGTGGCCAGAGAGGCTGTGGAGTCTCCCTCACTGGAGATATTCAAGAATTGTCTGGATGCAATCCTGTGCCATGTGCTCAAGAATGCCCCTGCATGAGCAGGCAGGTTGGACCTATGGCACCTTCCAAAGTTAACCATATTCTGTGAGCCTGTGATCTTTTCCTCACCACAGCACTCTGGCGAAAGTGATATCCTTATGATGTCTTGAGATTGATTTGCCACAAAGAAAAGCAATGTAATTTTTCCTCCACTCTGGCAAACATATGAAACATTTAAGGATGCTTTTGTGATCTCTAAATCAATTTGTAGTCTCTTTACTTTAGCTTTAGGTAACAGTGGGGAGATGCTCAGAAGCTGCACTGCCTACTCTGCAGATAAACAAAAGATTTGTTAAAAAAAGACGATTTATTTCTCTCTATCTGACTAGAATGTGAGGACTGAAGGAATTTTGATCTCAAATGAACAGATAGTAAATGTGAAAACAACTGTTTCAAAACTGTTTTCAAAGTTGTTCAAAATCTGAAGAAAAAAGTAAATTATGTCTTGCCTGTGTATGCTGTACTCAATTTTTCTGTCCTTTTGAAGATGCACTGCCTGTGCTCGTGATGATAAATTCAGCCTTTTTAAAGGTATAAATGTCACCTTTATAGAGTAAACATCTTTTTTCCATTTCCATTTGAGGGAGTACTGAGTATTTCCTGATCACTAAGGGGAGGTTGTGCTTTCCAGTCCTCATCACACAAGCACAAAGCCATTTGTTTATCCATGCCCTGACAGCTGACAGTGCCGCCTGCTCACGCCTAGCCTCACTTGAACAAAGGAGAATTAGTTTATGGACAAAAGCTACCTTCCTTAGTAGGCAGGCAGCCAAGAAATGTTCATTTTAAGTTCTCTTCTTCAGCTGCTGTGCCACAGAGTCATTCTAACGTGAGGGATTTACTTCTCTAGTGATGGACCTCATCTTCGGAGTACAGATCCACACTTTCCCAGCACCTGGATGGCAGGTATTTCTAGACGATCCAGGACTCATGCATGAGCTGAGAATGGAAAATGTCACAACAAATAACTTGCAGGCCTGAAAATTGTCCTCCTCTCAGCCTCCCTATACAAGTTCACAGAACAAATAGTTAAATTTAATTTTTTGTTGGGCTCCTCAGATTAGTCTGGGATACAGAAACAACAGTGAGTTGTCATATGAATGGCAGAAGTGACCTTATAAAAAGCCACCTCTTTCCTATGCAAACCTAATCACCAGGTTATTACTTGGTATCTTGACAGCAAGACAGAAAAAGAGACAGCAAGACAGAAAAAGAGACAGCAACACAGAGAACCTGCCTCTCCCTTTCATCTTTCTGGTAAAGAGCAAAAGAGACAAGAAACCAACCCAGAACAAGAGCTGCTGATACATGCCCTTAACAGACATCGTTAACATCGTATTATAGAAAGGCACAGAAGTGACCATGAAACACCTCTAGGCTAAGAAGAGTTTATTGCCTTCTCATAAGGATGTAGGAACTCTCCCACCATGAGCAGCCCAATAAGAAATTCACCTTTGATGCTGTTTTCTAATAATGTCTTCAGGGTGAAAATGATCCTAGAGAAAGTAAGACTAACTCAAGCACAGCTACTCCATTCATTTTCCTTCAGTTCATTTCGCCCCAAGGGGAAGGGGGAAATGAAAATTTTGCTGTTTAACTAGATGTTGAAAACAGGTGTGCTGTTTGCTTCTTCTCTGATGCCAAAAATCTTCTGTGTAAGAAGGACTTCAGGAGGGGAAACCCTCTGTACAAGAAAACAAAAACCAAAATCCAAACAAACAAACAACATCTCTATTTCCTTTCCCTCTTCTCCTATCCCTTCAGAAATTAAGATATTACAAACTCTATGATAAGGTCTACATTTTTGCTGTATAAGCTTTCAAACATAAAAATATAAAAAAAAAAAAATCTGAGAAGATTCATATTCTTAAAACAAGTTTTGTCAACAGCCTTAAGTGCTCAGCACTTCAGTGATTTGTGGTAAATCTTCAGAGCATCTAAGACACTTGCAAAGCAATTTTCTCAGACATCATCTAGAGGTTTAGTATTTTTTTTTTGCAGGTACATAAAGACTGTGAATAAAAGCCTTGCTAAGAGTGCTAGAAGGAACAGTGCCAGACTTAGCTTCATCTCATGAACAACAAAAAAATCACAGCATTGTTTGTATGACCACAGCATCCACTGCAAATGAAATCACAGCACAATTTTCTATCATCTACTTTATTAATCACAGAGCACCCAATACAGGTATCACCTTATGATATATCTATCCCCATTCTAAATTATATATATAAAAAAGTCACTATCAGCAGGAAGTTACAGAAATTTTTATTTTCCTTTACAATAAACCTGTTGAATATATTTGAAGTAATGTACTTCCCAAACTTTGGGAAGCACTCCTATATCACATGAGAGAAAGCTCTTCAAGAAATTTGTTACAGTATTACACAGATTTTGCTATAGACAATAATGTTAGACCGGCATTTCCGTTTTCTTTACATTTCCTGCAGTACCACACAGCCTTGACTTAGCACACAAAAGCTCCAACTTCCTTAAGCTTGTCATCCTGAAGAGAATGACCACATTCTTTCCAGCCTTGCAAGAGCTGGTTTTCATTTCCTTTCCTTAAGAACAGCCATATTCACACAACCACCAAAGACATGCATCTGCTGACACTCAAGCAGGCAAAAAGCATCCCAACACACTGTGCAAGGAAAGCTCATTTGATCTACACATCCCAATTAGCTGCTTTTCTGTCAACTGCCCCACTGGAAAACAACACCAAGAGTTTTGTGAAGTCTCATTGCTGATGCATGTTTCAAACCCTGAGTGAAGCTAGTTATTAGAAATTCCCCAAAGCTTTAAGGGAATGAGTGTCTTGCAGGTAATTGTACATGCACATACAAGAGCATCTCACAGCCCACTAAGTTACTACAGCATCTGTACTGGAGAAACAAAACACAGAAAAGCAGTTCATGAGAGTATCTGCAGAAGTACAAAGAAAGATGAATTTCTGTGCTATATACCACATCTCTCCTTGAAAGTGTAATTTATCAGGGAAAACACAGCCATCTCCCAGCTGCCAGATGAGAAGAGACAACAGCAAATGACTAGCAGCCATTCCCAATGCCACCCTGTTATTCTGGCACAGACACAGTATCAAAGTCAAATAGCTTGCTGAGACAGGAACATTTTTTGCAGCAGAAGCACCAGAGATCTTCTAAATGTTTTTATTATTATTATTATTAAGGCTTAGAAATTAGTATTTGCAAGAGTGCACAGTACTTCCAAAAACAAACCATTCAGCAGTTTATATGTTTTTGTTGATATATGCCAGCATAAGCAGGAGGTTTCTGTTTAGGAAAGAAGATTTTGATCAACAAGCTAACTTTTGTTGCGCAACACTTTCAACTTGGAGGAAAGACAAGGGAAAACACGCCCAGTGGCCACAAATTACTCCCAGTTCTTGGCTCCAATTAGATATCAATTTCCAAAGGACTTGAGTGGGCTGAAAATACAAAGCAGGGACTTAAAACACATTTTTGTGAAATATTTGGCTGCATAAGACACTCAATGACAATCTGCTTCTCTGTAGTTGCCAGGGATGTCCTGGGGTTGCTGCTTTGTCAGAATATTTTAGAAATCCCAGCAGCAGATCATGTGCAAAAGAGAAAGAGGCAACATTAAAAACCTCTATGGAATTATCCCATGGCTATTAGGACACATTTAGATCCTTGCTTATAAGACTGTATAAAACTGAAGGACAAACTGGATAGATGTAATGCTGGGAGAATTATGGTAATTTGGGAGTAAGAATTACTATAAAAACTAATAAGATAGACAGAAAAAAAGTTCGAGCCAGTCTGAGGAACGGGGTAGTTAAAAACTTATCAGCTGAAAGCACTGAAAGAAATATTTTGGACAGATATGGATGAAATCGGGAACTGACAAAAAAAAAGCCCCAAAATGAAACCCTCACTACTCTGCTTTTTGCAGATAAACCCAATGACTCTCCTACTGGCTGCAGTTTGCCTCTAGGTAGAAAATTCCCCTCAGCAACAAGCATATGCAATATCCCAATCAAGGAAGAAAATAAATCCATAATGTTTTTCACAGAAACCTTTGCTCTTGCCAGCTTACACACGATCTTTCCCCTTGCCAATGTATTCTACAGGCACAGTTTTAAGAGAATTTTGCACATAGAAATGGAATGTATTCTCAATTAATGATGCTAAATAAACTTATATTTTGAAAACAATTCAAGTTTTCCCATTTTACTTCCCTCACTAACACTTGTCCAAAGCAAGCCCTACTTTTTGCAGAGAAAATGTCACTATTCCAGCACCTTCACATAGGATAGAAACTGTTTTAGCAAGACACAGGGCTGTGTGACTGCCAAGAAATCTGGTTTTAAGCTAAGAGAAACCATGTAACCCAGACTTCTTCATTTTCCACAGTTGCCACCCATCCTAGGCAATGTAGGCATGCTGGTAGAGATCTCCACAGCACAGACTAAACTAGAAATCTCACTTATATGAATGGCCATAAAAAGAAACACAATTTTACATCAGTAGGATTCAGCACTATAGAAAACCTAACTAGGACCATCTGAAAAAAAACATAATTAAACCCAGTCCCTTCAATGTTTCCTGGCTTAGAAGGTTTATGAATTTTAAAAAAACAACAAAAACCTCCAGCAAATTAAAGCCTTGATTTTGTGTTAATGTCTTGGTTTCAAAGACAGGTATTTGCTAAAGAAGGCAGAAGCCTCCTTTAGAATAGGAAAATGTAATCCCCTTCCCTCCGAATTGGCAAAATTTTGAAATCAAGGGGCTTTCAGGCAATAGTATGAGAAAAGAGGAATAACAGTCCTTTACTAATATATTTTTATATATATATATATA
>VYZT01040818.1:98923-121383 GCA_013400735.1 Pomatostomus ruficeps
CGCTGCCCGGCCGGGAGCCGCTCTCGCCCCGCCGTGCCCAGCCCACCGCCCTTTGGTTACAGGTGCTGGCCCCCCTCCCTTGCGTCGTTCTTCTTCTTGTAATTGAAACAGGATTTCTATTTTAAAAAATGAAAATAGTCATTGATAAATGAAAATAGTCATTAATGCCTCTCTTACCGGAACACCTGGCTTCTCTGTCGCTGAGTATTGCCTTTTTTTTGAGGAACGGGACTATGGCTGCTCCTCGGTTTCAGTGAAAGAAACACATTCAGGTACCACAGAAATGAATAGCAAAGCAACAAAAGAAAGACACACTCGGAGTTCGTTAGTTTAAGTGAGAGTTTTGTTTACAGCAGTAGAGCAATTAGCAAGGCTTAACCTTTTCTTGTTCAGTCATTTGTTGGGTATCACTTTCATGCCCACAAACACAGGTTTTCATGTTCAGTACAAACCACTGAAGCACATCATACCCACGGCACTCCATCAGGGAAACATACAGGTAAGCGTTGTATTGCTCTGCTTCCTCCATCCTTTGTGCTGTTCCTCCAAAGCAATGCTGCACACAACAAAACTTTGCCTGATGATGAGAAAAGGATCTTAGAAAACGGGCTGTTGTAGATCTGAAAGTATCACCGTCACTATCATGGATAAACTCCACAACTGCACACTTGATGGCTCAGGCGGACTAAGTAAGACCCCACTTGTGTTCATCTTCTGAGCTCTGGAATGGAAACTTTCAGCAGCTTAGACGTTCACTCACATTTCAGGGTCACTGTGATCTATTAAAGTGAATGTGATCCCAGGAAACAGCAGAAGAGCAGCTGCACTGTTAGCAGGCAGTGATTCCCAAGGGCAACCATTTGTGATACAATCACTATTAGTATTTACCACAACAAAAATTCTCCAAATTTTATTGGAGTAATTTTCCTTCAACAAGAGTTAATTTCTGAACCTTACGTACCTTATTATGTAAATTATATTATGATCCACAAAGTTCCCAGAGGTGAAATAAGGATTAAGTGATTGAATATATTAATTCAAGATGTAATATGTATGGTTTTATCAAGCAGAGGTGATTAGGTCATGGCAATTGGATTTTTTTTAATACTTCTACCACATAGTGATGGCTTTATCAAAATTATCTTCTTTGGGAAGGAAAACACAATGTCAGTACTAGAAAATGAATAATTTAATTTTGGTTATTGTTAAATACTGTATTTTTTGTACTTTGTTTTAAAATGTTGATAAGGAGCAAAAGCACTGATGCTCACAGCAATTTGTGGGTGTTAATTTACACAGGGGACTGGGAATCAAGGCTCATGTTTTTATATACAGGCAGGGGAAACAAGAGAACATTAGTCACTGCCAAGTTTAAAAAGATGACTTTGACTCTTTGAAAAACCTATCCTAAATTTACCTTTCACACCTATACAACTGTCTCATGAGGCAACTCCTGCTTTGCTGGCTAAGCAACAGGTTTTGTGTCTTACAGTTTCCACTCTAAGTACTCCCTGTTCACTGCAACTTAGTTGGGTTTTTTCAAGTGATACCTCAAAATGCATTTTCTTGTAGTTCAATTCTAAATTAACATTATATATAACCAACACTTGACAAAGAAAATTCTACATAAAACTGTCATTGTATTTATCTGTTCATAGCCACTGAATACTGTACAAATAAAAATTGCTATGAAACATCACTGTGGTCACAGATACCATTAAAATGCCTATAAAATGCAGTGAAAGGCAAAGTTTCTTGAGTGTAAGCACTAGAACAGGGTCTCAACTTGACGTGTGTTCAAGTGGGACAACTTTTAGAATGACTTGCTAGTTCCCAAATTTTTGCCTCTTCCCCACACCCCCTCCCATGCTTACAGTGTAGCTGGCAACAAGAAGTTAAATTATATTAACCTGCAACTATCTTTGAATGAGTTTTCTTGTTCTGTGAGATGCAGATTCATCTCTTCTCTTCTGGTATCTATGTGCTCTGCCAATAGGAAATGGCACTTCAAGTGAAGTAACTTAGGCATGCACTGCATCAGGGTTTTCTTTGTATCTTGCAGACATGACTGACTCCAGATCCAATAAGAAAATTACTAGGAAAACAGGCAGATTATTATAGACTTGAGAGTTATGTTTCAAGTTATATTCTCAGGGGCATTTTTTAAAGAAAAAACTATTTACTAAAATAAAGCCAGAGGGAGTTCTAGGGAAGCATGAAGCTAAGGGGGAATAAGAGGGACCCTGGGTACAGTGCTTCCAAGTGGTGAGGGGTCTCTCTCATAAGTTTCATTCATTTTAAGATAGGACAGAAGGACACAAATAATCTTCCGAGTTAAAAAAGGTTTTCCCTGGGCCAAATATCAAGCCAAGAAGAACACCCTAACTCCTAACATCTCACCAACTGGATTGTCAGAAGCATACACATGCAAGAGCAGAAATCTCTACCCTCACCACAGGGAGGAACATGACTGAAGGTGATGTGCTTTATATTTCAAATACACACAGAAAGGAAAGGCACACAGGCTAATTACAGGGTGATTAACCTTCATTAGCCAGCTGTCAGAGTCCAGTGACAAATTTAATCAAGACCTCAGTTACAGGATGATGTTCCCACCACTCAAGGAAACAAAAATGCTTAGATGTAACTTCAGGCATGACTACAGCAAAGCCAGAGCCCTTTTCCTCATCCTCTGACTTGTTTAATTCATCACAGTTCTTTTAATGCTTCCTTGTTTGCTCACAGGTACCTTTCCACAGCTGTCAGGTAAGGGAGAGAGGGCAGAAAAAATCTGATGACAGAACTTAAAAGTCCCCTAACAATACCAAACCCATAGCAGACAGCTTTAAGTTCCCCTTCTAAGGCAGTTCTATGTTGTTCTCCTTCAGTGAGCAGAATTTCCTCCTCCTACTTTCAACATACTACTGGGACAAAATTTTCCAATGCATCTTATTTGAAAACTAACAGCTACAGGTTTTTCTTTTAACTCTCACACACTACAGTTCGAAACAGAAAATATAATGACATGGAATAAAATTATTTGACATATCTTCCAAAAACCATGTCTATACTCAGATTTATCTTGCAACTGGTGATGAAAAGCTGCTGCAAAATTTCTCCTCTTCAGCAGCAAATATGAGCTAAGATCTCAAGCCTTGCTTGCAGAACTCCACGTAAGGTCTTTACAAGTCATTAGTAAACAGCCTGAATTTTCCCAAAAGTCACAAGAATGAATCCCAAACTCCTATGTTTTCATCAAGAAGGGAGCACTTTTGGACATGGTATCAGCACCATGCCATTCAATATAAAGACAAATATTTTTACCAGGGAAAATTATATTCTCTCCCATGGCACAGATTAAAAAATTTCTCTTCAAGGTATAGAAGAAGAGCTCATTGCAAAATGTCTCAGCCTGTGTTCCTGGGGTGTTGAAAATAATGCTGCCTTCCCAGGCATTACCTCTTCTGAAGCACTGCCAGGTAAAATGCAGCTGCAACCACCCACGCACAGTCTTGCCAGATAGCTTTGGTAGAGAAGCTGCAGCCGATGAAGAAGTAATCCAGGAAGGCTTTCTGTATGGAAATTCTGCGAGGCTTTATTCCAACCATGTGCACAGATGGGTGAACAAATACAAGGCCTCTCACTCATGCAGGGATCCCAGGGACAAAGAGAGCGAGCTGCCCTCTGCACAGGGTTATAAAGGTCACTGGACCAATGGAGAGAGGGCAGGGGGTGGAGAAGGGAGGCCAGAGCCACTGAGGGGGGACTTCATGGGTGTGGTTAAGGACAGCAGTTTCAGGTAGCAGGGCTAAGGTATATCAGACAGCAAAGGGGATGGGGAGACCAACCCGGATAGGGGAACCCAGGTAAATTTGAAATGGCTGAAGCCAGGCGTCCAGGGGGAAAGCCTTTTCAATCTCTATAACTGAGAGGGTACTGGTGGCATAAGCCCACCGACCTCCTCAGCAAAATATTAGCTTTGCCAGTAATAATATACTGATCCTCCTGCTCTAGTAACCGGAGAGTGAGATGAGACCTATAATCTATTGCCTGGCATAAAACACAAACAAAAGGTCTGTATTTTTTATAGAGCAGGGGATCATGCCAGTAAGATTTCCTAAATAAACTGCTGAAAGGCATGATACCACATGGGAAAATACCTGTACTCCAATTACAGAGAGAAATTCTTACTCAAGGCATAAGAAGTGCTTAGAGGTGGAGGCTCACAAATTACACTCTTATTACAGAGTTGCCAGGCTGTCTAAATTGTACTGGAGTATTAAATCAGTACAGCAGAGACCCGAGTCGCAATTAAAGGGAGATGGCATCATTTACAGTCACTGCTTTTTCCTCCCTCTTTGTATCCTCTTTTGCTCTCTGGCCACTACTGCAAAGGGAAATCAGCCTAATGTCCCTAGGGGGCCACAGGTCCAGGGAGAAATACACAACCAACATACCAGAAAGATACGGGTGGAGATCTCCCATTTAGTTTCAATTCTGGAGCCATTCCAGACCCAGCTTGTGCTCAAGACATCTGTCAGCAGACAGCAGTAGCACGATGGAAAAGTTCAGCTATTTCCATTTCCCTGGATAAACCACAAGGCAGAGCGCTTTGGCCGTTTTCAGGCGCTGGTTCCTTCTGCACCACTCTGCCACAGAGACAGGGCTCAAGTCTTTAGCTTGGCACCTTCAGTATTAAAGGGAGTGTAGAAAATGGTTTTCCCCACTTGGGGAGCTTCAATGACCAACACTACACCTGAAAGACTGATGTTTTAAAATGCGACAACATGCAAATTGTAAAGTCACGGGTGCTGGATAGGAAGCAATAACTGTTCAGAACAGAGCACAACCCTTGTGGTGAGGGCTCCTCAGTGAAACCTCTGCCTAAGCATTCAGTAACTGCTAATATCTGAGAATGAGTAATAGCTGTGCACAGTTTGACACACTGCACTCAAATACATAGAACGTGGAAGCAAGGGGAAAGACGGGAACTGAAATAAACACTTTACAGTCCAAACCTGCAGTAACAAATGACTCCTTGGGCAAACATAAACGTTCATTATACTAAAGCAATGCACACCCACAAAAGCAGGTTCTTTTTGTTAGTTTGCATTAAGTCCTTCCACACTAGTCATTGCCAATGACAACCAGAGCTGAGCACAAACTCCATGAGTCACAACTATATTCAGTCTAAAATTCTGTCATCCCATTTTATGCAAACACTCAGGGATCTGAGCATCCACTCCAATCCCCATCCCTTCTCAGGACATTGTACCCCATTTGCCTGTTCTGCAGATCATGTTTGTGCAAGGCTTTTTGTGGTAACATTCTTTGTTTGATAATAGTACTCCCTCCTTTCAAGGTGGTATCATGTTGTCTGCCCTGTTATTGTTTTAGGCTAAGGAAGAAAGGCTGCCAGCAGCATAGTAATGTGTTTGAGAAAAGGCTGGGTCCTAAGCCATTTTACATTTGACTCACATAAAATTCACAAGTTGAAGCTGAAGGACATTCCTAAAAGTCCTAACTCCTGCTTCAAGAAGTCTTGCAGTCATACCTAGACCTTTTCCACAACATGCAGTTTCTACAGGTATCTACAAGATTTCAGTTACTTCTGGTTGTTTTTTTTAAGGCAAGTGCTTAATTTTGAAGGAGTTGAAAAATTCTTTCTACAGTTTTAGGAAACTGCTACTTAGGAGGGCTGACAGTTCACAAGTTTCTGTATTTTTTTAAAACCTTCTCCATGAAGCTGTAACACAGAACTTTTTTTTTTTACAACACGTGCACCTACTTATTTAAAGACGTGGGTATTACTGGTTAACAAAGGTCATGGTAGCAAGAAGTTAGGATGAAAAAGAGTAGAAAATGGAAAAAGCTGGAGATACCTACCTTTATGTAAATCAATTCATGCAACACTATTTGATAGCTTGCATAGTACCAGGCACCTTATGTCAAGTGTAATCTTAAGAGGTGGTGTGGAAAGACAAATGAACATGCCATCAGAAATTTAAACACCCTGAGACTGAAAGCCATAGAAAGCAAATTAAGGAGATGACCTAACAGTGTGCTAAAGAAAGAAGGGTACAGAGCAGCTTGCTACCTCCTGTCCTCCTGAGTTCAGGAAGCTACAGAATATTTGGAATCTTTCAGCAAGAAAAAAAATTATACTTTTCTCCTCAGGTAATTAGATTGCAAAACCTTTCATTAGAAGAAATTATTCAATCTAAGGTCAGCAATACTTAGTTACTCCAATAAGCAAAAATGCTGACAGGGTTTTACACATCCAGTTGATCTCTAAATACGTAAGGTAGAGATCGATCCCAGGGCAGGACAACTTACACATGAGGGATTTCTCATGTTTCACTTCGACCATCAGACACCAGTCACTCTTAAAGGAGACAGGATGGTAGAGCACATGGATGGGCAGCGCCGCTCGATGATCCAGCTGCAGCCTCACAGTGCTGGAGCAGCTGACAGACCCCTGGTGCACCGCTGATCCCAACGGCTGCGTTCCTCCTGCAGAAGCGATCCAGCCACGCTGCTGGAGATGCCAGACTCCGCATTGCACAGGCAGTTCCCACTCTTCTTCCAGGAACTTAAGAAGTTTCAAAACATGTTCAGAAGGCTGAAAGATTTCATGCTTTCTCTCTAAGAATAAATTACACTTTCATGTACAGAGTTTGGGTCATTAGAAATAATAGCTTGGATGAGGGAAAGCTTAGAAACTCAAATGGCTTTTTATTTTGAATAAACATATAAGGCACTTTGAAATACAGCCATATTTTAAGAAATTCCTAAACTTGAGCACCTGGATAGAATTCTCCACCAACCTTTCAGAAGTTCTGCACATGCTCAGTAAGCTGGATGAAGACATCCAGCATATATACTTCAGATGATGAAGGCATCCTATTCTGCTGCTAAAAAGAAAAGAGTAGAAAGAATTCCTTAGCTGCAGACAACTGCTACATATTTTATTCACTTCTTCTTTCTTTCAGTATTAGGTCATCAGTTAATTTTTAGTAATAATTTGTTTTTATAGCTGAGATTTAAAGCCTGCAGAACTTTTTGAAAGCATTGTATCTACAGAAGTTATTAACAAAAGAAAGTATTTTCCG
This sequence comes from Pomatostomus ruficeps, assembly GCA_013400735.1. NCBI lineage: Eukaryota > Metazoa > Chordata > Aves > Passeriformes > Timaliidae > Pomatostomus > Pomatostomus ruficeps. The sequence goes on from VYZT01040818.1 coordinate 106,036, forward strand.
AAATGTTACTTTCTCCACCCAAATGATGTTCCAACATTAAAATATTTTGTTGATTTTTAAATATATTTTCAAGTAATATAAGAATAACATTTCCTATGGCTAGCAGATTACCAGTTTTCTCATACTTGACGATTATTATGCCAATAAACACTTTTCTCAAGAATCCCCCAAGGCCTCAGTGTCTTGCAAGTGGAGACTTCCTGCTCAAATTGATAAAAGAAGTATTATACCACTTGTAGTACAGTACTTCCTTCCAACACTCCTGACCTTCATAAAATTGACACTTTTCTTTTAATGGTAACATGAATAAGGATGTAATTGGAGATCTGTATTTGATGATGCCTCTAGAGTAGGGTTCTCTTAACATCTGAAAAAAAATCAAATAAAACCCTCAGACGTAGCTTCAAGTAAATATAAACCAGAAAATTATAAACAGGTGCAAGAAAATGAAATTTTGATCCTTTTTCCTTTTCAAAATTTTTTTTTTAAATAGGTTGTGAAATATTCCCAGTTTGGCCACCTTCCATATTTATCTTCTGTAGAAGTGTGCACTGATTAAAATCCTGTGCATGACCGGTACTCCTAATTAGGTAGCTCCTTTTGCTAAGGTCTGCCAAAGGAAGTAAGAAGAAAGTCTGTGGAATATTTATTTTTTTCTAGTTATCGAAACTGTAAAGGAAAAGACATCAAAGGCCCTGCAAGTGGACTGAAGCATAAAATGAAGATCTATTATGCAGTTACTTGAATTGCATTGCTGTTGTAATAATCTGTTACGTGACACTAATCATGTGAGAATTCACTTGCTACACTCAAAAAAGCAGAAATGCGTTTTGATTTTTCCATGGACAGGAATCATCAGTATCTTGTGAGGAAAAAAAAAATATTCTCAAAAGAGGCTTCAATCCCAGTTATTTGCAAAAGTTGTAACCACACTTTTCCAGATTCCTGAATTTGGATATAACATAACAACTTAAAGACATGTGAGACTGCTAGAAATAGTTTTCTTTTTTTTAATTCTAGAGGCTGAGAGATAAAGAAATTGCATCAATAAATCATTACTTTGTCCATTCCCTTTAAAATTCCCAACACAAGTCCACCAAAGATCCTGGTATACTAGAAATCAGAAGTATCTGTGATTCTAATTATTTCTGCTTCCTTTATGAAAATCTGAGATGCAATAGCATATGTAAAACCCTCTCCACCCTTTTTCAGAACTGATTAAACTACCAGAAAATACTATATAAAAATTTAACATGTATTAAAATATGAAAAACTGCTTTTGAACAAAACATCATTTAAGTAATTTTTACATAGTAACAAACACATATTCGGGGTATTGCATAAATTCACTGCCAGCTAAGCCTAAGACCTCCCCAGTCCCCGCAATGTCTGCTGAATTTTTTCAGGGTTACATCCTGCCCGCTATCAGAATACTGTGCAGAGACAAAATACAGGCAGAAACTGAAATCAAATCAACTTCTTTCCAGATTCTAATGCGTAAGTTAATATCTATAACTACAGAAGTCAGTGACTGAGGTTGTAATTACTTCCTCATCAACCCACTCGAGTCCCATACCTTGAAACTTCATAGTAAAGTTCTTAAAAATCTACCTGGTCTGAAAAAACTCGACTTCACATCTAAAATTACTGAAGAGCTCTTGACTCTCAGGATTACTATCAACTGATTTTGGCTTTTTACAAACATCAGCCATGACAAAACTATCTTTTCAGTATCTGACAAAATTTACAGAAAGCCAAAGCAAAACAAAATTATCAGTCCCTGGTCATCTTTCCTCCACTGCCATGAAGCTCTACACCAAGATTAATAAATAAGTTTATTTCTACTAAGCTTAAGAACAAAATAAAGCATCGAGCTCAGTAACTCTTCTCAGGGACCTGCATCACACATCCTACCATTGTAAGAGCTTCACAGGCTCTTAATTTCTCCCACAGAACTTCCATACTACTTCCTTGGTAAAAGATACAAGATGTTGCATATAGAAGAAAGACATGAAAGGGATCCCCACTGTCAGTATTTAAAATACTGAGAATTTGAACTGAAAATTTGAACTGATCACCCAAAGACTTATTTAGCTGGGGCTAGGAAACATCTTCCCCGGAAAATCTTAGATTTCTAAGGAAACAGACATGATTTCTGTTATGCAGTGTGGAAGACACTGTGGGAAAAGTTCAGTCCCTAAAATGGCTAGAGAACTACTTTGGACAGTTCAGCACTTTATTTAAGCAGATACAAAAGCATGTCTTTTATCTCTTCTCCAAAATCTTACGAGGCAACAAGGTTGCTGAGCTTCTCAGTGCTTCCCCTTGGTGGGATTACTCTATTGAGATGTGTATCTTCTGCTACAGTGGCATGATCCAAGCCATTGTAAGAAAAACTCTTTCAGATCACAGAATGCTTAAAAGTTGGAAGGGACCACCAGCAGGCTTATCTGGTCTGATATCCCTCCTCAAGCAGGCTCATCCCAAGGCACATTGCACAGGATGGTTCTTGAGTTATCTCCAGGGAGGGAGACTCCACAGCCTCTCTGGGCAATCTGTGCCAGTGATTGGTCACCTGCAGAGTAAAGAAGTTCTTCCTCATGTTCAGGTGGAATTTCCTGTGCATCAGCTTCTCCTTGTCCTAATGTTTGGCACCACCAAGAAGAGCCTGGCTCCATCCTCTTGTCACCCTCCTGTCAGATACTGATAAGACATCGATAAGTTTCTTTCTCAAGCATCTCTTCTCCAGGCTGAACAGGCCCAGCTCCCTCAGCCTGTCCTCGTGAGAGATGCTTCAGTCCCCTCATCGCCTCTGTGCCCTCCACTGGACCTGCTCCAGGAGCTCATGTCTCTTGTGCTGAGGAGCTCAGAACTGGACACAGCACTCCAGGTGTGCCTCACCAGGGCTGAGTAGAGGGGCAGGATCACCTCTCTCAACCTGCTGGCAATGCTCTTCCTACGGCACCTCAGGATACCATTGACCTTCATGGCCACAAGGGCACTGCCGGCTCATGGACAGCTTGTTGTCCACCAGGACACCCAGGTCCTTCTCAGAGAGATACTCTTGCCATGCCTACAGATATTCTACTGATCAAAATACTAAAATCAGTACCCTGAATCCTGAGATGTTTCAAATTCAAGATATTTCCATCAGAATGTCCTTTTAAAATTTAAACCAAAGATCAGTTGGAATGGAGATGTGCTCTATCATTAACAAAAATATAACTATATTCTCTGTGCTGTGTAATAATTTTACTGAACAAATAGCTCTCAAGATGTACTTTTCATAATTTTTATATATAAAAACTATACTAGAAGAATAAAGCTTTAAGAAATGATTTTACAGCATATGTTGCAATTAATCATGGCATAATGTGTTCCCAGACATCAATACCAAACTCACAAATCAGAAGCATCCATCATGAAGCATTTAAAACATTAACATGCTCTTCTCATCTTTGCAAATACAAATGATTTTTAAGATGCCCCACTCTTCTGCAGCCCTTAGCTTTCACGCAGTGCACATTAATTTACAAACAAGCACTGAAATCCTGAAGGTCTGATTTTGGGACAACATTCAGCATTGCCTCAGACATTTATTACATGATAAATTAACTTACTAAGGTGGAAAGTTTCTCTTATGTAATTCTTTGGGTAACTTAAACACATTTAGTTAAGGACAACACACAAATATAACTTATAAGCTATCTTCTCCAAACAATGAGTTTGTGCTAACATGCAGACTAACACTACTTGTGCAATTTAACTGTTGTAGCTTTTAAAGCATTTGCAAACCATAGCTAGTACATTTTTCCTTGACTACTTGGTTCAGGGGCTATAGCAGTTAAAATACAATGTTAGCATTTTCAAGGCTACATTAAATTAAAATGTAATCATACTAATCATCATTTATTTTTTTGTAGCTAATTATTCCATTGTAGTCACTTTTCATTAAACCAAACAGATAAACAAAGTTCAGAAGACTAAGTATGAGTGATTGTGCTTTATGCATTAATTCTAATGTGTCTCTAAAAAAAAGCCAAACAAAACCATCCCAACTTAACAACCAAATTAAAAAAAATCTGTCATAAATCTATCAAAAAGCCCAAACCCAAAATATTAGCAAGAACAAAGTTTCTGAAATATCCAAATGTGATTACATTTTGAATTTTGTAATTTTAAAGCCTTTACTTTCACTGATGTAAGGTAATTAATTTTTACATCCCTTCTTGTTTCTCTGTAGATCACAGCAGAATTCAAATCTTCAAGTGCGAGTGATTATCCACGTTTACTCTAAATGGCAGACAACACAAGTTACAGAAACCTGGACCAAGACTACAGTAGTTACACAATGCAAAACAAGGTTAACAGATATGCCTTCTTGAGGATAATACATAAGAAGGGTTTAGGAACTCTGTATCAAAACTAATTTCAGATTATGTGGTGTTTTCTCCTCCCTTCCACAGGTCTGTGAAATAAGGTGGTAAACATGTTCTCTTCAATATTCAGTTTGGTAAGAGTTTATCTGCAAAATGACTATAGTTGTGTAAATATAAAACCACATGATAAAGCAAAATATTTTAATTAGTAAGCCAATCATAAATAAATTCACCTAAAATTAACAGAAGCAGCAGCTGTATTCTTTCTACATTGACACTTTTTTATCATGTTTTAATAGTCAACTTCATTGTCTAGCCTGGGACAAAACAATTCATCATCATCATCGAGCACTCAACAATTCTGCACACTGAGCTAGGTCTTTTTTTTTTTAGTTACATTTTTTACATTTTCTTTACAAATGTAAATGCTTATGTACATTATATATTTTATTTCTACAATTGATTTACTTTATTGAAACTCTACAACTTTCACAGGGAATTTGCTGAAGTCTTTAGCAAATATGAATCATTCCTTTTAAAAAGAAATTCATATAAACAACCAACATACATCACTGCCCTTTGACATCTCTGTTAAGGATTTGGATCTGGAAGGGCTACTATAATAAATGTAAGAAAAAAGGCTTTACCTAATTGTACATTTTGTTAAGAAATATCATCCCACATAGCTACATAAATTCACCAGCTTGCAATAAACAGAGCACCATACCGCTGCACAACTGGAAACGTGTACAAACCAATTTTAAAGTTTACTAGTGAAACACCTTCATCACTCATAGCAGTTTTAGACTGAAGGAAATCTGCAAAATTCTTTTGGAAATGTATACTCCTTTAGCTGTAAAGCTTCCAAAACAGTGCTGGTCACTGTATATTGTGAAGAACAAGCATCCACTTCCATAACTTCCCATATGCTTCTCTTGGCCCATGCTTCTGTCTGAAGTCAGACTTTTTCCTCTACCTATCCCTTGGTCACTTACAAATCTGCTGTTGAATATTAAGTAGGAATTCATAATATGAGAAAGCTGCTTCTGTCCGATCCTCAATTAAATGTTGAAAAAAATCTGTTTTGGCAGGGTTCTCATCTCTGAAAGAAGAAAGGAAGGTATTGAGCAAAATCAAAATTCAAGGGAAAAAATCCACTGCAAATTCAAACACAGGGGTAAGTTCAAATAAATTGCTTACTGTCATTTGGCATATAAATTCAGTCCAAAGATATTACAATTGCAAATAATCCAAAGTCTAGGAAAAAACCTGAAGTGTGCAAGACACTCCAAACAACAGCATCTTTGTAAGTATATAAAATGGTAGAAAAGCAGGTGAAATACAGCACTTAAAATATCTTGCACAATCACAAAAAAGGAAATGTAAAAATTCTTTTCTTTTTCATGCTAACAAATATGCTGGTGGCAATGAAAAAATGCAAAAATTACACCTCTGTTTACATGTAATCTCAATCTCAATCCTCTCCCCAGACTTTCTTACTTGGCAACAGAATAGAAAAGGTAAACATGTCCAAGACCTAGTATCCAAAATTACTGCCCCCATAAAAATTTGGTGGGACACAGTCCTCTGTTCTGGTATTGTGCAGCATGCAGCAAAGCTCTCCTATTTGTTATAGTCTCTCAGAACTTCTTGCAACTCAAGCAACTGCCACAATTCCAACAGAGCTTCAGTCCTATATTTCAGCATCATTTCTCTGAGCAAGTCTTACTCTCTAAGAAGTCATCTCCCATCCAGCTCAGTAAAATGAGTACTCTACAAGTGAAATGTAATCTCATGTATAATCATTTTATAGAATTTAAACCTCCTTAAGCAGGTCATGGCTTGAAAAGGCTTCAGAACTTGCCTCATCTATCATAAATCAACTGTTGTCCTATAGATCTCAGTAAAAAAAATACATACCATTATTAAACCATCTACAGATTACTAACTTTACTTCAATCTTTTTTATATACATATAATGATATTATAAAAACTATACCAGAAACTAACCTGGTTAACACCATTGACCATAATGACATCCACTAAGGTTTAGTATATTCCTAATATAAAAATATACAACTAATTCCTACCAATAAAACTATTAGCAACTGCATTTGTACTAGATTCAAAGATAACCCTAGACAGTTTTAGAAACAGCACTGTATCAGCTGGGGAAATGTTGTTACTCAGTTTCGTCCAAGACAGATATACTCAATTTTCATCAGTCTTAATTAGAAATTGTAAATACAAGTTGCTAGCAACAACTCAGTATGTAACAGGAATACTTACTTTATTACTTGAAGAACTGGACTTAAAGGTCTACTGTCTCTAAGCCAAGATATAAAAGATCTTGTCCTTTCTGAAGAAGGTGCATCCACCTCAGGGAGCTGTGTCTGGTTTAAGGTAATTGAAAGAAATCATCACCTTTTATTATCGAAACTAAATAGATCCTGAAAGTCGTAACATGACTCAAGCCACCATTTCTATTAAGAAATTACCAACCATACATTTACATACAGAGATGTTCTCCTTCAGTTTGAATGACAATACTTCATACTATCTGTGGTGCACTGCTATCTAGGAAGGAGTACATCTTTAACTTAAACTGTGCTTTAAGTGCAAAAGATTTTAGACAGCAAGGTCATCTTTTCAAAATGCTGCTTTTGCAGTCTTCTTGCCTCTACCTTCCTCTGTCAATCAAGTTTCTACATGTTGCACTTTGTATCACTGAAGAAACAAAAAGTGAAATCTGAATTTTATGTAAATATCAATGGAAAGACGCTACTGGACTATTGGGTTAGGGAACAAGCTGAAAAAAATAGACTTAAAAACTTGAGCAATTCAGTGAACTAAATATACCAACTCTTCAGCCAATATGACACTTTAAGACAATTAACATGATAATTAACATAAAGGAATTCATTTCAGTTAAAGTAGTTCTACTGCTACCTTTGTAGAATGAGGAGATAATTTAAAAGCAAAGAAAACTTCAAGTAAGTTTTTGTTTTGTTTTCATTAGAACAGATACTGTATAACCATTAGAAAAAAATTATCATCCTTCCTCTATCCAAGTTCTTCCTGGAATCTCGATTAACTAATACTTACCACCAGCTGGTCACAGGGGACAGTTTTAAACTGCTAATACAAGCAAAATACGAAACTCTGAACAAGCAGTCCAGTTTTATAGTAGTCTTATAGTTTACCACTCTTAACCTGTTCTTGTCACTTTCCTGCTTGATACTATACAACTATAAGCAGAAAGTATCTACCTGTGTGTTTCTATACTAATGTCTTTTTGGTACTATCTGGATAGAACCATTTGATTCTGAACTTTCCTAGAGTGTCTTAAAAGGGTCCATCCTTACCTGCCAGTTGTTGACATTATGGAATCACTACTCACTGAAGTGGAGACTTCTCTTTAATTGCTGCTCTGTTTCATGCACCAGACTACAGGTACAGGTTACAACACAAAAACCCCTCCACCAGAGGACATATCTAAGGGTCTCTGATATTCTAATAGCTAAAAGTTTCTCTTTTCAACATTGAGTCAAGGCTTGGAAGCTGAGCAAAACTTAACTCTTACCATTACTTACAGGCCTACAGATTTGGTATCTTACACCAGGTTCAGAGAACACAAGGCTTCTGAAAACTATAGCATCAATAAAGTAATGCTAATTTTAACCATTAACACATCTGAATAGATAATTTTTGTATTCTTCCTGTGAAATTACTTCCTATTCTGGTGAATGCACGTGTACTTCCATTAAAATAATAAAAACAGTTACGTTATAGAGCAACTGTTTGACACTTCATGAATGCTAAAATTTACACGATTACATTCTTTCCTTGAAAACATCTGACAACTTCTATCTGGCTCCTGTGATGCTGACAAGAGGTTAGAAGGTATCTAACTAGAAAAAAACCCCAACTTAACTCATAGCTACACAATTAAAAACTGAAAATGCAGAAATAAATAGATTAAGTTCACATTCCAAGTGTAAGCACTATGCAGCTCAACTCATTAAAATGCCTACCATTTTCTGTGGCACTGATGCATAGTTTGGGTATCCAAGGACATCTTTTATGAAGTTGTTATCACAGTTTTTCCCAATCCAAAGGTAAAAAATCTGTAAGATGTCAGAATCAGTTTTAGTAAATGCCCTGCATATGTTTTAGAGAAACAGGCAAGTGGTGATGCAATAGGAATAATACCAGAATAATAACTTCCATGCAAATGAATCACTTGAGTGCTCCAGTTACAATTCATACCTACATGTCTATATTCGTGTGTAAATGATCAGTACATTGGTAATACTTAAGAGTAAGATCATTAAATATTAAAAAACCCATATATAGGTAGAATTCAAATACTGAAAGAATGAGGTTGCAAGACACATTTATAATGGAACAGTTAATGCAGTAACTTCCCATGTTACCTCCTTGAATGGAACCCTTCAAATTACCTGAAGTCACACCACTCTGCTCATTACAGCACACTGACTTTCCAATCTAAACAAGTCGCAGTAAAGCACCAAGTATAAAAGCCTATTGTAGTAATTATTTCAGAGGTCTGGAGACAAAAGCTGGTTTGATATTCACACTCAAGCCCTCAACTCATTCAAGGTTAATGCACCTTCTAGACTGCCACTGGAGTAGCATAATGCTTTATACAACTGAGTGTATTTTAGTGCAATTTCTACAAATACCTTACGTTGTACCTACAGATTTTGTTTACTTTCCAATTCCCTAACACTTGCAACTCTTACATAACACAAGCCACAAATCATAAACCCACTCTGTGCGAAACTGAGAATATTCAAGTGTTTTGTTAAATACTCTAATATACACAATGTAATAGCCATTAAAAGAAATTCTGGAAAATAAAAATACATTAATCCCAGAAAAAAACCCCTTGATGTGAACTCTTGGTATATTGTGATCAGTTTTGCATAAAAAAAAAAAAATCAACCTCTATAGCCTCAAAGATACTTCTCAGATCAAAATATGAAAGCTTTTCACTGGAACACAGGTTACGGTCAGGTTACCTGGAATGCTGATTCACAACACTGTTATTGCTGAGAGCTGACTGGTTTTAGTAACACAGCAGGCATTGACTTTTATTTTTTCCCCCTTACAATTTTTTTTTAAAAATGAATGTGTAGAATTTTAACTTACTGAACCACAATCCATAAGAAAGGCTCCTTCTCTTGTCAACTTCTCTGCAGACAACTTCTGAAGAGGTGGCTGAGGAACAACTCTGTCATTTACATGTATTGTACTCTGTAACAAAAAAACCCAATACTCAGTAACACTAGAATTTTACCTTTAAAGGTAAAACAAAACAAGAAAAACATTGTTAATCTCTAGTAAAACTTCGAGGATTCTCATATAACAAAATAAGCCTAAAATGATTGTGTACATCAAACAGTTCTAGAATGTTACTTATTCTAAAGGCTACTTTAATACCTAAAACATAACATGCAAGTTAAATTATGTTGCTCATGTAACATTTTTGATGCTACAGATGTCAAAATTTCAAAAGAATTTCTAGTATTGACACTTAAGTTTTCTACAAACAACCTCTTTTTTTTCCCATTGCATTCAATTTCACTGGAAATGTTGCAAGAGCAGAAAACCATCAAATTCTACTCCCTATAAGGAAGGGTTCAGTATATTAGTGCATTCGATTAACAGGAAGTCCCCTGATTTAACATGCTGCCTGAAGTGATCCTTGGGTTTGTCCACAGAGCACTGTGACTGATCTGATCAAAGAATCTGGCTGTTTGCACTGACATTATTAAAAAACATCCCACCTTCCTCCCCAGCAATAAACCAAATGAAAACAGTAATAAAAAACCACATGAACCCCAATACTTTCAGATTAAAGCTGTTTCCCCCTCCAATCCAAACACAGGCCAGGTATCTCAAGAATCTCTGAAGCATTATGCAAATAATATAGGGAAAAAACAGTCTACCAACTAAGCACTTGTCCATGTAGTAAAAGATTATTTTAAAAAAATCACTATTTAAAAAATTTCATTCCATAATGCCATAGATTAGCAGCTTTTGGGATTTATACATGAAAATTAAGTTACTGAATTCCACTTGGGAAAGTTCCGGGCTTTACTCAATACTCTCAAGAATCAAGTGTTAAGAGAAAAGAAAACCAGCAAAAACATTTTAGAATAATTCTGTAAGATATCACACAGAATTTTTTAAAGAAACAAGGAATTGAAGAGCAGCCTCTATCACAAATACTTTAAACTGAAGTAGTACTAAATGGCAGATTAGCATTCTGTTATGATTTAAAACGTGGTTTGTCACTTAATTCCAGTAGGTAAAATAAGTCCTATTTTTTGTATTATTGTACTCAAAATAACTGATCCGAAAGCCTTTGCTACTGAAACTGGATCTCCTAAAGACACTGCTGATTCTTTACAGCACAAGCACACCAAACGCAGTATTTCAATTTAAGTGACGCAGAAAGAACTTAACAAGGCGAGTTGAAGCTGGCATCTCAAAGACTGGGAGGGGTGGAGTATAAAAAGAGTAACTCCACTGAAGAACACTGAGTTTAGACTCACCTATTTGAGTTTATGAAATACCTCAGAAGAAACTTTATGACTAGAAATAGCTCAGAGGATGTGCTGAACAATACCACTGCCAGAGAAACTACACAGTTTACCATATAATCTTCTATCACTTAAACAGACTCCTACATATACTTTTCCAAAACTAGGGTCTAAAAAACTCGTAAAATCTTACCTATAAAATGCCTTATTTTTGCAATTATAACTAACTTTGACCTTATATAAAATCCCATCTTGCTCTATTTAAAAAATGCATCCATTTTCTAGGCTATGTCTGTAAAAGATAAATTAATAACACCTGGTTTTGTACATGAAGTACTTTCTCAGTCTGATCATAACCAGCTAGAAAAACAACTCTGTTTCATCCTTTTCATTCTGAGAAACCACTGGAAGGTAGTTATTGCAGGCAACCTTGTCTGCTTTCTGTATACAAAAGCTTGAATCATCTGTCAGATCTACTACACCCGTTTACGCCAGACGGTTCTGAATAATAAAAGCACACTGAAGATGTTTCCAATACATACAATTTTCTTTGCTTTCTTTGTATAATAAAAAAATATGGAATTACTGTGGGCGTTGAAACAAGAGGAAGTAAAACCACAGCTCCACTCCTACCACATTACCATACTTGGAACTCAAAACTTGAAAATAATATTTTTCTTGATTTTTTGTTACTTTGGGGAAATGCCCCGCTTGTCTTACAATAACAACATAAAATTACTGCAGCACTACACCAAGTTTAACAGGCCATTAAAATTAGAAAATGCTATAACCAGGCTTCATACATTACCTCATCAGTCAACTTGTCTATTCTGTACAAGTTGGGATGTATCATCTTCATCAAATGAACAAGAGGCTGGCTCTTCATCTGGCACATTGCATAGACACGATCATCCAAGCGTGTACTTGTGCCTGTTCTGAAGGCTTTCTGCAAGAGGACAATGTTACTACTCAAACAAATCCTGTATTTTACTTCACATATAACAGTACATTCCAGACTTTTGAAAGTTTCAAGCAAAGGTGGCAAACCTTTTGTAAAGAAATGTATCTTATTTACAGAATCTTAATCATAGAGCTTGAGCAAAATATGTTTAAAATATAATCCACTGTCCCTCCTTACTGATGAAGGAGAATAAATTTCTCCCTCAGTTTGTCTAAAATTTGCATGCAATTGGGCCAGTATTTCTCATTCTTGTTCTTGACAAATGATACTGGCCTGTGAAACTCACCAATGCAAGCTATCATAGAAAAGATATGAGACAAGCAGAGTTCAGGCAAGGTACACAAGTGCACAAGATTAATTCTGGATTTATAGTAGTAAGAATTCAATGTTAAGGAGAAGCTTTGGCAGGAAAACATACTTTTATGTTTTATAGGAGAAACTAGACTCTCATAGGTTAAAATTTATTTTTGAACTCTTTCCTACTGAATTTTTCAGATCTTCTTTAGAAGCAACTGGTACACAATTGCTATGAGAAGCAACACAATCAAGTAAACATCGTATTCTGACTCATAATCAAAGTTCACGTTTGCTTCTACAACAAAGCTAAGGACATCACTCCTCCTTGGCTGCCACAAGCATTTTGATTTTGGTTTATCTATATCCCAGGTTTTATTACTGTTAATAAAGATAATAAAAACCCCAAACCTAAACTTTTATCAGCCACTCTTATTTCTTTTACACAGATCTTCTTGATAATAAATGGTCTGATTTTTCCCCACCATTAACTGCACCTGTTATGCAAGTATCAAAAAATCCTAATCAGTATACTAGAGACTGAAGTAATCACTAAGACAAAGAAAATAAATTACTATGCTGAGATCTCTTGCAAAACTTATATAAAGGTTTATTCATCACAAGAAAACCAAGAACTGTCAGACATAAAACCTTTAAGCTATGAGATTTATTTGTAACAAAACCCTGCAGGAAGCTCTCTCTTTTTAAGTATGATGTTCAGTAATCCAAACAAAGATACCATTAAAAAAAAAAAGTAGCAACTACTTGCATGTGAACTTTCAACTCTATCACTTGAGTTTCTGTAATAAATTTCATTGTATTTCCATGGAAACTCATTTATCTTCTTGGAACTTTAAAGTACAAAAAATATGTATTGAAAAATACTTTACTTGTTTTTTGCTTCATAAAATAAAAATGAAGAAGTACTAATAAGCAATTTCCAACAATCTCTATGGGCTACACTAATTAGCTGCCAAAATCTGAGAGAAATGCTACTTGTAAATTATATGCTTATTTTCATTGTAAAACAATATAAGAAAAAACATAAGAAATTCAAAATCAAATAAACTAATAAATGGTTCAGGCATTAATAATTTAAAATAAGATACTATAGGTTATCTTCTACATTAGCGTCCTGTCAGCATCAAGACGATAATCCAATTTCCATCATTTTAGAGAAGTGCAGACATTGCTTGACCTAGAACTGAAGAATTCCTCAAGTGGAACAATGAACTACGTATCAAACAGTAATCCACTAGATTACACATACCTGTTTGAGAAGAGCCAAAATATAGAGGGGAAAGAGCTTGAGGGAATTTGGTGCAATTAGCATGGACTGCTGCAGATTTGAGGCAGTTGACATGTATGCTGCCAAGGAGTCCACCACAGCATTGACTAAGGCATCTCTTGCATCTGCAAGACTGGATGAAACTGAGCGGTCCACAGCTGGTAGGTCAGAAGGAGGGAAGAAGTTAACAGAATTCATTCTCCCGAATTTTGAAAATTTTAGTTGCTCTTCTGGGTTATGTTTTAAGACTAAAAAAAAAACCCAAACCACATCTGTGGTCCTAATTTTTTTTAGGAGTAAATTAGATGACTGTCCATACAGAAACTCACTTTCACAATGCTTAAAATATAGTGTAGCTAATTTCGGCTCCGTAGCATGTACCCTTGGAGAATTAAAAGCAATTTTTAAAGCAATCACACATAGTGGAGTCTAAATATAAATCCTGTTTTAAACCTTATACAAACAACATAGCTATTGTTGAAATTGCTGCCCAACCTCCAAGAGAAGATTTGCAACACTTAATTTTGGGGTTCCTCCCCTGCAAGAAATTTCTTCCATTACTTCAGTGGTATAGTGATTACTGTAAATGCAGCTCCATCTTTCTCTGCTGAGCAAGGGCTGCAAATCCTTTGGTTGGAGGGAGCCACCTGCTGGACCGAATGTGCATTTAAGAGAAGATCACAGAATGGTTTGGGTTGGAAGGGACCCTAAAGATCATCTAGCTCCATGCCCAAAAGACACAGAATTACTATTTAGTTTTTCTAACTGATTTCACTATTAATATACAACACAACACATGCTAAAATGCTGTACGGAGTCATACACATTTAACAGCAGAGATCAGTCTATGAAACAGCTACTTATGATAAGAATCCTCAACCCTGCAACAACAGGATAGAAGGATAGAAAACCAGTATCTCAGATACACTGTTGTCAGAAATTCCCTTTTAGCCTCCAGCAACACACTAAAATGAATCACTCTGTTTCTTAAGTAATCCTAGAATGCTGAAGCTTGAGTGAACAACATTGATAATGATGACACAAAAGTGAGAGTTTTGATCCAAGTGTGTTACAATTCTTTGTCCTTAACTAACCTCCAGAGAACAAAGAAGGCTCCTTTTAAAAGACTAAAGTCAACCAAGTATTCAGAACAAGGAATATTTCAGTTCACAGTTTCAGTATAAGTTTGATTTTGTCATCTTTTGCACTCACAGTCTTCAGTGTGCTGCACTTCAACCTTTTTTATAATATCTAGGCATTGTTCATTACTTCATTTAAATGGCTGGTAAAATTAGGAACATGCAAAAAACCATTTGAATCTTCCTGGTATGTACTCACCCATGTTTGCTAAGAGGCACACGACTGCTTGTACATCTGCTCCTGCATACACATCAGACAGGGAACTCACTACAGGCAAGCAAAGTGTGTGCACTCGAATTCGACGCTCACCTAAGATAAATAAACAGAAATCATGCATTCTCTCCTGGTAGAAGTAAACAAATTCAGTTGTTACAGCATCTCCTCCCATCGAAGATGCACCCATTCTAGGAAACACACCAGTCAGGAAATTGCTGCAACACTGTCTCCCATTCCCATCCCAACTTGTTCAAATTCTGCTCTAAAGCAGCACCAATTGGTAACACAAACTAGCAACATCCACAATAAGTGTCCTGATCCTAGAAATGAAGTACATTGATATCCATACCAAAATTTTGTGGCCTCTTCCACCACAGAAATTAGCTGCTATTCTTTACGCCCACCCACCCAGTGTAGTAGTTGCAGCTCGTCCCAATCCATCACAGGTCTGTGTATTTGGAAAAAGTGCCCGCCAAACATGTTACTGCTTGTAACAAT
>VYZT01040820.1:1241-64553 GCA_013400735.1 Pomatostomus ruficeps
TTTCCTGTAAGATTTCATGCTGATGTCTGCAAACAGTCTCAGTTCTGAATTTTAAGAATGCTGTTGATGAGAGATGTTTTTGGTGGACTGAAGTTTGCTTCTTAGACACGCTTTGTAGCAGAGTAGGTGGGATTTGTACCTGTTTGTGCATTCCAGAGGGAGGAAAATACAACAATCTTGTAGCTTTGGTTAAAATACCTTTCTAATGATAATCTTTTCAGTCAGCTTTTTTGTTTTCTGAGCGTAAAGGCTTTAAGTGATTACATTGTCTGCCTGTCTTTCCCTCGTTCTGTTTATCCCATGGGTCATCTTCTGTCAGTTTTGACAGATGGCTAGACATCTCAGATTCTAATTCTCTATTAACTTCTGTGTAAAAAGCTCTGCATTGAGAGATGTTGCTAATGTATCCACTGCAAGTTAAAAACAACAATATCCACATATGAGTTGCATTGCAAGATAAAAGTCCACAGAAGACCCACTTCTACTCATTTTACTCTTTGTGGAATAGGATCACTTGCTTCCTTGGCCTTTGAGGGGACCAGAGCAAGGTTTCCTCTTGTAGAAAGTTGAGCGTCTGTGCCTTGTGTGATTTGTGCCATGGAGCTGGCTGATTCAGTAGCAGCAATGTGATTATATAAAGAGAAAGAAACAATCTTTGCTGTGAAGCAAGGATCTATTATTTCAGTTTTATTTTGATGACTGGTGAAGATCTGTCATCTCTAGACATTGGATAGCCTGGGGACATTCTGCCTTTATAGCCATTTAGGATGAGTTATAGCTGTATGCTGTGCATCACAGGTTGGAGTAAATTGGTTCGTGTGTGACAGTACGTTTTTGCTGTAGTCTGCTGAAGCCATTAGTCCCAGTTGAAATCCATTGTAGAATGTATTTGTTTAAATATACACAGTTGGATAAACTTGATCAAGCAATATTCCTTGTTCCTTCTCACTAAGATAAATGTGCCTGTCACGCTGTGGCTGTGTCCTTTCTTGTGTTTAGTTTGACCAATATTCGCTGTATTTATAACGGTTTTGTACGTAATTTCTTGGTTTTATACATTTGGTTCTCTCTGCTGAATTGACAGAAGTCCTAGTTCATTCTGAAGGTAACTATTCAGGTAAAGTTGAAACCTTGAAATAGTCCTACTTACTTACAGGAATTTTGTGTATATAACCAAATTTTTCATGCTCAACTTGAACTCCCTCTAGAATTCTGAAAATTAACAACCCAACCAGGTTTTTTTAAATGCTTGCTAAAAACATGCATACTGTACTTAAAGTGCTAATTAACAAATCTGAGTATTGGTATTCCTGACATATTTTGTCCATTAGAATACACATTCTGATTTTTAGTGCCCATCCCCACTGCACTTAAATAATGCATAGCTACAAATAAAATGTTGTCAAAAAGCAGACATTCTCTGCTGCAGAATATATGAAAGATTCTGTTGGGAAATAAAACTTGATCTTTCTAAAATTTTCATATACAGAGAATACAAAATAGACCGTGTAGGGAGAAATGGAAAATGTGTTTGTTAGAGCAGAATCTCCATAGCAATAGAAAGCTGAAATTTCATAACCTTAAATTGCCCTGCTTTAGATAGAAAATCATCATACTGCAATGTAACCTAAATATGAAGCATTTTAAATATGGAGTGATGATAGTGCAATGAGAAAGAATCCTGCTCTGCAGTGAAAAGTCTGCTGGGGTGAAAACTTTCCATCTACGGTAGCAGCCATGGAGATACCAGGTTTCAGTCTGTCGTATCCACCCCCCATTCCCCCATGACTTATAATTTAGGCCAGCATGACAGGGAGATGATCATGCATTTGCTTCTGAATTCGACAACGCTGCAGTTGTGGTTCTAGATTTTTTTTTTTTTATGATTGTTCGTTGTTATCATGTGCTTAGAAAACACAGAGAAAATACCAGAATCTCATTGTGTTGCTGAGATAAAGTTTATTTTGCTTGTAATCTACAGGCTACAAATTGTTGGTAAAGCAGGGGGGGTTTTTTCTCTTTCTTTCTCCTTCCTTCCGCTCGTTCAGGCAGGACCCATGCTGACAGTAGGTGTGAGCATCTATTGTGTGAACACAAACAGCTGTTAGGTTTTAATTAGAATGTCTTCTATTCTCATGCCAATATTAGTGATTATTAAGTAAGTCAGTAAAATTGTTTATCAAACAAAACAGATGGAATAAATTTTTCAAGTGTCAGAAGAAACACAGCTTAAGAATGTCTATACATAATCTCTATTTTAAGTGCAAGTGCTTTTGTCACGCAATGAGAAACACTTCTCCAGGACATGGAACTATAGCTTAAAGCATTTTCAGTTTGATTTTGCTGGGAACGAAGACATGGACAGAAATGCATTAATATAAATTCAAGTTACAAGCTGTGAGTGTTCACTGGGGGTCCTGTGCCCATGCACTGGATAGTGAGTGCATCATTAAGAGCTGTGGTGAATAAAAACTAAGGCGAAACAGTCTGTGCAAATCAAAACATCTGTTTCCCTTTCCCAGAAGTCCAAGGTCTGTTAGCTGTCTTAGCATGTGAACTGGCAGAGGGCCATAACCCACTGTTCACCAGCCTGTTTCCCAGATATTTTATCCTGAGAAACAGTTCTTATCCATCCAACTGTCACATTAGTGACAGACGTGTGTTCCAGATCAGACTGCTCCTACCACACTGCTATAGGGTATAATTCTCCCCAGGGAGGATTAGCTGCAGGGTTAGGACTTGTAGCTGAACAGAAGGAAATACAAAGGCTATGGATTGATGCTGCAGGCAGGTGTGTGTTGTGCTGATCACCTTCCAAAAGCAAGAATGTAGATGAGAAATAAGTTTTTTGTGAGCTTCACTCTTTCCCAAGGGTGTAACTGCTAGGGGTCTTGACGCACAGCCTGAATAACTCAGCATACTGTTGATCCACCTGGGCAAGTGTACCTTCTGAGAAAACTACGCAAAATTAATTGATGTTTCAACTGATAAAAATGTTAAGAATTTGTTCATAGGCCTCAGATTAGAATGAGGTTTGTAGGTCCCCATTCTCATGTGCAAATAGGGCACACTCAGCTGTGTTCAGTTGTTTAAATGCTTGAACAACAGACTAGATGCAGAACTGACCCAGGCTTTTGGTCAAGGCAGTACACTATTTTCTTGTGCCATCAGTTTTGGAAGCAGGAAGCCACTTTATCCAAGATAGCCTGAGCATTCAGCCCTATGTATCTTGCCATCCAGGAGGCTTCCTTGTGTACCATGCAGGCCTTCTCTGAGCAAAGTTTCTTTCTTCCCCCTTCCTTCTGTGCTTGGCAGCTACAGAACTCTCTCTGCCATATTTATTAGTTTTTGTGTAATTTGCTTCTCTCCAGCTCCTGAGAAAGCAATAGTTTTTTTTCTGATTGTCTCTTCTATAAATCTAAGCATGTGATCACCTACCAGAAGATTTCAGTACTAGACAGAAAAAAAAAATTGAAGCTGAATACAATCAAGACTTTTTTTGATTTTCAGTGGTCACTGTACTGTCTCCATTCAGTCATGCTTGATTCATTTTTCTCAACCTTTTCCAAGGTTATGCTAGAAAACGTGTTACCATTTTTATAAACTCCCACCTTCATGTTTCCCTGAAGCGTTGTGATTTCAAAATCCCTCTTCTAAAAACCCAGGTGCGTGTTCTAAATTACTAGTATGGTTTTGATTAAACTGATGGACCTCCTTTTGATGTATTTGATTGGCAGACTCTCATTTCTTCTACAGAAAAAAACCTGACACTGCAATAAGAAAAAGAATTCTAGCTTAGATAACAGATGACTTTAACATGCCTTTTACTAGACCTTTTAAAGGGTAACTGCCTGTGTTATGAGCAATAACACTTTTTTTGCCTTTCTGTTAGGAACTTTTGTCATTCTGGTGCTAAAGTTCTCACATTCCACTTGCAAATGCTCCTTTAGAAAAGTTACTGCACTAGGCAATATTCTCCCTATAAGGATGGAATATATGCTTTTTTGGTTTTGTGTCTTCATGACTCGGATTTCTTCTTTAAGTTCCATTTAGAAGTAGTCTAGTACCACATAGGATGTGTTCAGTTGTCTATAAAACACATCTCTAGTAATCACAGAAATTCATCAAATGAGAAGTCAGTAATTGGGTGCAGTTTCGTACCCTGTACTCCAGCCACACTTTCATCAGGAAGGTCAGATTTTCCTTTTTCAAATTCAAGAAGTTAGTTTATTTTTAATTAGCCAGTTTTCATGGGACTTCCCTTTTGGTATTTGAAGCATTGATGATGTCAATGCTTGTATTAGTAGTTAATGTTACAGAGAACTGTTTTAAAGATCCAAGTTTGCATTTTTGCAGTGATATGTTCTATTCTTATTTTTCCTTCCTCTTTGTCTCATTTTTTCTTACATGCTGGTAAATTTATGCTACCTTTTTTCTTTCAGGGCAATTTCTCTTACTACAGTGTTACAGAAACTGATTAAAACATACAGAAATCCATGTTTAAAAATCAGGAGGATGTAGCAGTAAATGAGGCAGAGCTTGCTTTATTAGCTTCTGTCCCTGCCCAGCACCTACCACTGAGTCACAGCCATAGGCCCAGGATTTCAGCAGGATTTATGTTGAGGCTGATGCTACAGAGTGGTGTCTTGATAGGTGGTAATTTATCAGGCAAACAAAACCAGACATGATATTTTTATGGTTGTTGTTATTATTTTTCATATTCTTCCTTAAGTTCCTAAGTTAACTTCCTTACAAGATTTCTGATGCAATAAAATAATAACAAACCAAAACAAAAATAAACAAACAAAAAGCAAAAACAAAAAACCAACCAACCAAAATAAAATGAGAAGAATTTTCAAGTGTTTCTGGCATAATCTGTCACACATTCCATGTGTATTTATATATTTGCTGAAAGGAAAGTTAATGTCTCACATTTGCTTTTCATTTCTCCTTTTTCATGTTTTTCAAAATTGGTTTTATGACACATGTATTTGTTTTAGTTTGGTTTCATTGGTTGTGAATAGAAGCTCCTGGAATGCAGTTTGTGAATGCTGTGTTTGTGCTGAACAGTTTAAATCTTTCTCTTTAAAACTAATGGGAGATATGAAGTAAAATAACAGCCTATGCGTTTTTTTGAAAAAAGAGTGAAAGAGCAGTTTTTATCCAGCTAGCTGGTAGCCTAAGCAACATCCATGAACTGAAAATTCTCACTAAAAGTATTTTGAAAATAAAAGTGTTCAGAATTCATATTTTTGCCTGCTTAAAAAAACCTATTGGCATGTAATTCTAATTTTGTGCCTTCAAAAATACTAATTGTTGTAAATAGTACTGAAAAGGTGCTTAGCATATTTCTTAAGTTTTTCATAGTGCTAAAATAAATACAAGCAAAGATGTCTGCTTGCAGTGCTGGTTTCTGTGCTTTTTATTTTTATATTATTTATATTTATTTTGTATTGTTATTTGAGGGCCATAGCTGTTGTAGATATTGGCAATAACTTTCTTCAGCTACTGGTAGTAAAGTGCTTGCTTTGTTGATTGATGATAGTAGATATGCTGGAAAAATGTGACACCTAGTCCCAAAACAGAGATTTAACCCTAGAATTTGTAGTAATAATATTTCACAGATTACACTTGGCTCCTTGTCTTTTCCTGACATGTCAAAATCCAATCTGACAAACTGTGTTTATGTTGGGCAGGAGGCAGAGAACATGCATTGTCTGTGGTCAGTGGTATTTCTTCTGAGTCTGAAATAGCCTGTGGACTCAATCTCATGATAAAATCCCTGAAAGTGCTTTGTGTACTCGATTTGGAAAAAACCTTTTTCATTGAACTAATGAATGAATTCCATATTTGGGGTCCTTTATGTCCCAAAGGTAAAAAGCCACTTGATGCAGTACTCAAAACTGACGCTTTCTTAAATTGTGTTGCATTTCAACAGATTGGCTGAAAACCAGCTTAGATTTGTGGTGTGAGATGTAGCAGTGATCCTTTGTAGATGGGTCTTAAGATTATATTTTCATTATTGCTGCTAACAGAAGAGGTTCTTTGAGTTTTTCCTCAAATTTAGACAAACAGTAATTGTGATTTAATGTTTCCAGTAAAATAATAGCAATAACAAAATTCAAGTATAAAGGAAAAATGTAATATTCAGATACAAATCACACTGCTGAAGGCAGGGAAAAAATGCATTTTATGCATCATAATGAAATTATAGCTAAACTTGTCAGTTGTGTGGGGGAATGATGATAGCTTTATATACATCTAAGGAAGACTGGTATAGATAACTCATCCCAGCTGTTAAAATAGTCTTTTTGGTTACAATAACTGAAGCCTATTTTTAAAGGTGTTAAAATAGTGTTCTGCAAGGATGCTGTAGGTTTCTTTTGGTAGATGTGTATGCTGGTGTTTTTCTTCAAGACCTTGAAAGTCTACAGAGCTGTGACCAAATAACACTGTTTTTTACAAATACATTCTCTGATTTGGGGTTGGGTTTTTTTGGTTTTTTTTTTTGCATTTACTTTTGTCTCTAGCAGTGTTGTTGTATGTCATAATTCTGTAGAGGATTCAGTTGGCTTCAACTGTGCTAACTGTCATTTGACAAAAATGCACTGAAATTTGATAAGGCAACCTTCAGAAAAAAACTCCATATGGTCTCTGATACTAAAGTGATACAGTAAGTACATGCTTAAAAGTTGTATATTAGAATATTTACATTCTCACTGGCATAAGCTAATGTATTAAAATTAATATCTTTGCTTTGTGTATTGTGAGGTAGCACATAATACACATTCTTAGCTAAAATATGCAAGGAAAGAATAGCATAAAAGTTTGCTTGGTTTGGGTTTTGTTTTTTTTTTGCCGTAAGCATGTCATGAAGTTGACCTGTGTTGCATAGAGGGTTATATGATGCAGCATTCTAGATGTCATTAAGCATTCTCCAGTGAACAGAAGCACAATGACTTACTAGTGAACAGCCTGTGGCTGCAGCTGAGATGTCTCGCTGGAGCTCACTACAGCTGGCGAGGAGGCTGATGCCATGCTTACACAAGAGAGCATTTTCATTTGATCCATAGTGAGTTGTTTGGCCTGATGTTTACAGACTTAGAAGAACAATTCTTTTTTCTTTGTGAGGCTGTAACAAAATTTTACAGATGGAATTTAGCAGAATCAACTCTTAATAGATACACTAAAATTTAAGGGAGAGGTGACCAGCAGGTTGTCTGTTGTATATACCTTAAGTAATGGTTGGTCTGGAAATGTAACTCACCAATAAACAGAGTAGCCAAAGCAATAAGGATTGGTATATAATGATGTAGCTTGGCAATATAGTTTGTGTCATCCACTGACAGAGACAGCTTCCTACTCCCCTTGGCTCCTAACCTTTTATCAGTGGATAATTGCTTGCTTTGTTTGGAAGGGATAGTTACCACACTTTCTCACGCCCAGCCCATTCTCCTCCAAAAGCAATGGGAACATCTGGCCACAGGTAATGAAATACTGGCTTTGGAGATACTCAGCTGTTAGGTTTGCTAAATGAAACTTTCAGTGAGAGTGAACTGACACTGATGTTATCAGGGTTTTTCCCTTCCAGTTTTTCTGACAAGAGGCACAAATCCTCCATCTCTTGCTGCAGTTTCAGTTGTGAGTGTGGTGGCAGTCTGAAATGGCCTATCAGTTCAAAGATTAGCAGCATTTGTAGTCCAGTACAAGGTACAAGAGAAACTTACTGTTGGAGCAAGGAAGAAGCACCCTGTAAATTGGCACATTTGTTACAGGTTAAAAATAAAATTAGTCTGTTTTTGATTTTTGCTTTTTGTAGTGTAGTAAAAATTGGACTTGGGAAGACCTCAACAAATCCTTCCCTGGGGCAATTTTCTGGTTATGTATTTTTTATGTTTAATGATGGTTTTTCTGTTTTGTTAAAAATACTAATGTTTTTTGTCTAAATGTGCTATGTAAGTCAAAGACATAATGACTTGAGTTGTCAGAAAACAGACTAAGAGATGTGAATGTTTCAAGTTGCTTCTTTTTAGAGCAGTTTTACCTTGTAGAGTTCAAACATTGTCTATCCTTAGTTAGAATCATCTTTATCAACTTCAGTGAAATTAACTGAAGTGTGTAGTGCATCTTGGCCAGAAAAAACAGTGAGTTAAGGAAATCCAGAAGTTTTTTTGTTCTAATACTCGATTTAGAGTGGAAAATGTTAACAGTGTTCTTTTCACAAATAAAAATAAGTTTATTCTATAAAACAATGTACTTTTTTTGATAGGGTTTTAGAGGAGTGAAAGTTACCTTTTGGTCCAGTAAAGGAATGAGATTTTCTGTAAAGGGTCACAGTGTGACACTATATAATATTAATGAGTCAAGTCAGGCAATTATAAAGGGGAATAGCTGGTAAGTTTGTATTATGGAGAACAGGAGATGAGAAAAGGATAGGTAGCTAAGAGCTAAGGAAAAAGCTTTCCTGTCGGTGGAAAACAGAATGTGGTAACAAAATTCTAGTATTAAAGTCTTGTGAATGATTTACTATGGGTTGTAAGTCAAGAAGCTGATGCTTGCAACAGTACTTTAGGCCATCCAGAAGAGGACCAGGGGTAGTGAAATAAAAAAAGTTAGGATTTTTGGGGTTTACTTATATGTGTGAAAAACAGGCCAAGTTTGGGGGTGAGGTTGTTTTTTGTTTGTTTGTTTTTCATTTAGAAGACAGATTTGTTTACCTAAAGTGTCGAATTCCTCAGCTCGCAGAACCTGCAGAATTTAATTGGAATTCCTGCCTCCTTTTCTTGTGATCAAGCGTAAGTAGTCAGTGGTAGACAGAACTTCCACATCACATTACAGCAACACAGTTGGATGCTAGCCAGATGAAAGAAAAGGCTGGACAAAGCGTAGCTCTGCTTAGAGCATTTGCTGTAGCTGGCATTAGAAATAGATGGTAAAGATAAGCACAAGTTAGGGTAGTTCATCTCCACAGAAAACAAAGTGGTATTAGTGTCACAAGTGCTTACATGTGTATCTGCCCTGAAGCAGAGTAGGACAAATGTGAAGCTCATTTCAGACAAATTATAAAAATAGATTGCATTTCTGTGTCAGTAATACCACTAGTAAAGCAAAACTGAGAATAAGCATTGCATATGAGGATAGATAATGTGTTTTTAAGTTGTAGAAGGAGGAGGAAAATGCCACAAGCATTGCAGTTCTCCTAACAAATCAAATAGTGTCTGAATATGTTCTCCAGAGTACAGTCTGGAACTGGATCAAAATATATCTCATTAAGTAACATACAGCCAACTGTAGGCATTTGTTCATTTAGAGTACCACGTTTATTGAATACTGATATATTTTGTTGCAAGTTGACCCTAAAGATAACTATAAAAGAATTAACTAGAAAATGCTATGAATTGACAAAAGCTTTTTCATAAATTAGATCTCATTTGGAAAAATAAGTCTTAAGTGACATACAAGAAAATAATATGGTTTCAGTTCTCTAAAAGATTGTTTGTTTTACCTGGAGTACTTTGTTGCCCCTAAAAGCTAAGGTTTTGCATTCCAGTAAACCCTTCCTTCTTAAGAGTTATAAAGGAATGTACCCAGATTGCCTCTGCATAGTTGAGGGTCTGTGTACACCACATAGGCACCTGTCATGTTTAGAAAAGGATATATAAAATAACATAGGGAGTTGCTCTAATTTACTACCTTTAAAAATCTAGATTTATAAAGGGATGCAAAATCAGTGTTAAAAAAGGACATTTAATTTTGTAGTGTTGACAGTCTGAAAATTTAAAAAGCATAAGGAAAATTCAGTCCTGCCATTGATTTTACATGCTTTCTTATTACTTTTTAAACAGCATTGCAGCAAGATATTTTATACCTTGGTTTAAGTTGTTTAGTTTTTTCTTTTTTATGAGAAATGCTAACAGGTCATTATATTCAGTTGGTCATTGAAATAAGTATGAACAAAGTCCTCTGCCCAGAAAGCCTCCCATTGCTTCACAGAATTCCACAGAGATTTAAGACAATTAAAAATTCTTAAAAATCTGTTTCCCACTGTTGCTGGCCCTCCAGCCTGGTGTCACACCAAAACAGCAGCAAGCCACGTGGTTTAGAAGAGCAGGCTTTACTGCTGGCCAAGCAGCAATAGCAGGATTACCACGGGGTGGCTGCAGGAGCAGCACAGGGAGCGGAGATGGCAACTGCGTTCCAGCCTTCGTGCGCCCAGGCCAGACTCGCCGTAAAGGCTGCTCAGCACCAGCAGGGAAACATCACTTCCCCAGAGCTCAGCAGCCAACCCAAACTCGCCAAAGGGCTGTTCTGTGCCACCTGGCATGGCACTCAGCAGTAAAAGCTGGAGCAGGAGAGAGGAAGGAGGGACATTTGTGGCTATGGCATTTGTCTTCCACTTCTTGAGCCACGTGCATGCCGAAGCCCAGCTTTCCAGGAAGCAGTTGGACACCTGTGTGCTGATAGGGTGAATCAGTTCATTTTCCTGTTCTGCTAGGGCACATTGCTTTCCCTATTAAACTGCTGTTACCTATACCCACAAGTCTCCTCCCCATCCTTCAGTCGTCTCTGCATTTTGTGGGAGCAGAGAGTGAGCGCTGCACTGGGTGTAGGCTTGACTGTTCACCAGGGTCAGCCCACAGTGGGGGAACAAGTGTCCTGCTGCCATCAGATGACCAGGCTGCCCAAGTGTCAGAAAACTGCCTGGTCATGAACACTTAAGGCTCAAAATTGGTTGGTGTGTGGTAGGGTTTTTGCTTTTCTTTTAACATTATCTCAGTTAAATTAACTGGGTTTTTCAATTGTGTCAGTCTTATGTAATTTTAGTTTCCAGTTTTTCTATTTTAGCCACTAGGAAACGTGCTTATTCCTCTCACATCTAATGAATCCCCTTTCATGTTACTGTATAGCATTTAATTATAATTGCTTGCTTTTCCCAAGAGGTGATTGCTTCAATTATTGCAAAAACTGGGAGGAATGAAGGTGGTACAGACAAACACGACATAATAACTGCCTTCTTTCAGATATTTGGGTTTGTAGTCTAAATTACTTTCTTCAATTTTGTCTATTTTAGGCAGTTAGGTAAAGGAATATTGTAATACAAAGACGACTTCTTATATATAATTCTATGATATTTCAAATATTGGTATCATAAAAGGTTTCTGACTGGTAGGTAACAATTTTAATACATGGTTTCAAAAAGGAAGTCTTGGCTTGGTTGACATTCTAACATAGCCAAATATGCATGAGTTTTGGAAGTATAGTAGTGTAAATCATTAAGAGGAAAAATCTATAAAGTACCTGCTGCAGTTTCCATGAAATCGTGGTTTTCTCACAGAAAAGAACCTTTCTTCAGTTCAAGCAAGTTAAGGAGAATAGATAACTGTTTTGATTTTATTTACATGGCAAAAATTTAGGCTTTCAGTACTTAATACTCTTTTTTTTTTTTCTGCAGGGAAAAAAAAGAGCGATTGCTGTCATTTATTGTCTATTATATTACAAGTGTAGGGAAAAAAGTGTTACTAACATCGGGTATTCCAGTTCTGAAAAAAATGTCTCCATTTCCCTTTAGGTTGTGATGTGTTGTTTGGGTTTTTTTTAAAGAAAGACATTGCAGGGGGTGGAGATGAGGATTGTTGTTTCATGTAGAAGTAGCTTACTGTTTGTGGGGGGAGGTACCTGAATTGGAACAGATTTTGGTCTTTGCAGCAGTAAGTACTTTCAAACTGTACTACTTACTGTGGAGCACCAAATGTAAGTTCACAGCTTAAGCTTGGTTTAGAACTGAGGATGTCACATGTATCTCTGAAGTGAAGTCACTGGAACTGTTGCAAAAATTGCATAGGCAGAGGTTTTGAGAATGCAGGACTGGGAATTCTTAACAGAATTACATCTACCTCTATAATCATATTTTCTGCTATTAAATAACAAAATATTGTTATCTTGTTTCTGCGGTAACTGGGCTTCAAAGTGATGGATTCTTTGTTACCTGTGTAGAATCTTGGACTTTCTCTGTTTTCCTTGCCCCCCATCTGGCAAGGTGCGTGTTTACTGACGGCGGGCATGGTGCACACTCAATGGCATAGTTTTCAAATTGCCATTGCAGCCTAAAGGCTGCCTTTGCTTCCTTCTTCCTGCATACCCATCAACTCTGTATGCTTGGGAATGCTTCCTGGAGGCTGTGGAGGCAGGTTTGAGGCATCACTTTGGCTGTGCCAATGATGAGTGCTTTGAGTGGAGAGAACATGCATATGGAGAGCTCTGGGGCGCAATCAGGTCCGTATTTCGTGAGGCCTTTGAGTTGAGGTCCATAGCTAAGATATCCCATAAGCATTTGCTGTTAAAATCCCTATAAACACACTTGCTGAACAAGCACTATGGGACAGTGAGAATAGAGCACTACAACAGGTTTTTGTGCCATGAGAGTTAATAGCTAAGAGTAGGAAAAAGCTATTTTGTCACAGTTTATAGGATAATGGTGATATCTGGTGTGTTCAGGAAGTTATCTTGAAAAGCTTCACTCAGTGATCTTTTCTTCTGTTGTTTTGGTATTTGTCAGATTGTTCTTGAGCCATCAGAAAAAGCAAATCAGAATATTGTCCGAGTGCTGATCTGGGATTACATTAGAAGGGTGAGGTAGAGACTGATGCTGATCCTTTTCCTGTCATCCCTGTCTTGTGCCAGCAGTTTTGTGGTTTTACTCTGCGGTGAGATGTCAAAGCTGCTTTCTTTAAGTCAACATGGCATACCTTCCTTTGTGTTCAACTGTTGTGAACAGCTACCAGAATTTCCTGAAGAATGCAGTAAATTACAGGATGAAATTATTTTTTTGCATAATCTGAAACCGTCTTCAGTAGGAGAGAGGCATTAGCAGAGCCTGGCAAAAAGAAGGAAAATACTGTAGTGGAAAATACCATTTTACTCTAGGGAATACCTGTAGGTCCTGTTACAATTAGTTAGTTCCACCACTCTCGCAAAAACCACACAGTCAGTTTTACAATTTCCAGTGTTTTAAAGAATTTAAAATACGCACATTGAAAATGAGTTAACAAACTAGAAAATATGCCAAAATGGAGCCATACTTTTTGTTTTCTTTTAATTTAGCTTCAAAATGTTGGTCAAAGCTGCCATTCTGTGAACAGCACTTTTTTATTTAAAGATAATTAAAAAATTCTGTACCAGATAAAAAATTGACACTGATCTTTCCAGTTGTGCAAAGAAGCTCATGTTAGACAGCAAAGCAGAAGCTAACAGACTTTGTGCTCTGTACCTAAGGAGGTGTGAGGAGCAAAAGGAGAACAGGAGGATCAGCTGCCAGAAATTAGAGCTTTGCTGGCCTCTCTCCAAAAATTTCTGCCTATATCAGGTGGCCAAAGTGAATAGCATATGTAAATCATCCTGAGGGAGATACACATTAGCACTTCAGTCCTCCCTGAGATTCAACTAATTCCCAAATTACATAGGTTTCTTCAAAGTATATATCCTTAACTGGTATTTTTTGCTTAGCTTTTGCTCCAGGTATGTGTACAGATCACGCATATACATGGTTCAAATACATTCTTACCACTGAAAGCTTAGCAAGTTGTTCACCAAGGTCTCAAGTCTTGCAAAGTCTGATGATCCAGTTCTTTGCCAACCTAAGCCAGTTTGGCTGCTGGCTTCCGGGGCTTGCCCTGCTGTGCCTCTCTCGCCCTGCATTCAGTCTGTGAGCTTGTCTGACCTTACACTGAACCTGTTGGGAGCACAAAGCTGGCAGGAAGCTGTGCACTTCGCCTGAGATAGTTTCTTGATGATTTAGCATGCTGAAATAGTTCAAAGCTGCTGCAAAGACATGAGTAGAAGCACATGGTCAAGCCTGAGGGGAACCGAGCAGGGATGGAGCTGCCAATACTTAGCTTAGCTTAGGATGCCTAGCTGGAGGTGATAGGTGAGATAGAAAAGGGTACCTTCCAGAAGGGTTTACTGCTCTCAGGTCACTGTTGGTAAAATCTGAGGTCTACCAGCAGAAATACAGAGTTACCTCTTGTGCTGGAGAAAAGTGTGAAAACAGTGGTGGTTCCAGGCATGTCCTCTTAACTTCAGGGTAGAATCTCTGGGGGAGGATTGTACATTTTGATGCTGAGCATGACTTTCTTTACTTGGATAAACCACCTACCCTGAAAAACAATTTCTGCTGTTTCAGAAATTGCTTTCCATTTTTGTGAGTCTGGCTGTGTTGTCCTTTTATTTCATGAGATACTGACTGGCCATTTTAAGACAATATTTAATATTTTGGGTTTTTGGCATGTTTGATATTAAAGCCAAACTGAAAATAAAAACATTAAGAATATGCAGTCACCCCAAAAAAATGTTCCTTCCCCCTCCCATTTGGTGAAAGATGATTTTATTTCCCTCCTGTCTTAGAAATAATGCAAGTTGTTGTTGGAAGAATTTACTGGAAAAAACCAGAATCTGATGCAGGGAGAAGGGCTTTCTTTAATAGCATTTTCATTTTCAAAAGATCCTGCAGTAAAGAGTTATAAATAAAAGAAATGTAATAATATTTGTAATAGTTGGCTCTAATAATGAAGTGATTCTGTTTTGGGAGACTGGAAAAAATGGACTAAGTTTGTAGCTTTTTGTAGTCAAGAGAAAGAAAGGGTGATATATTTTGAATTATGAAAATCTCTTCTTATACTAAAGTAATTACTATATGAAAAGAAATGCATCCACAAGTCTCTGAATTCTCAGTTTCTGGTATTCCAGGTCTGTGTAAATACTCAAGTAAACTCAGTACGTTTATCCACAGTGTAATTAATTGCTTTTTAATATTCCTTTCCTCTTGTCAGAGTAATAAGTTTGCACAGGATTTTTAATCTGTTACATAAGCAAGCTGAGGTATTGTAAGAAGATAATATGTTTTTAAAACAATCTCTGTGAGATGGTTTTTCATTGTGTAAATTCTTCAGTTTTAAATAGTAACACTACAGATATTAAAAGATGTTTTGGGAAATTCTGAGTTCTACTTGGTCCTTCTCTTTTCAACATCATTTGCTGCAGGATTTGAACAAGCGCTTGTCCCTGCCCGCTGACATCCGGATACCCGATGGCTACCTGGAGAAGCTGCAGATCAACAGCCCGCCCTTCGACCAGCCAATGAGTCGGCGTTCCCGCCGAGCATCCCTAGTAAGTGTGGTGCACCTGCCTTTCTAAACCAGCCTCTCAGGCCTTCAGAACCCATCTAATGCACAGGCCTGTATTCCATAAGTACATTTCAGCTTCGTTTGCACTTCGACATTTTATTCCTGAGCATCAGCATATACCTGTCAAAACCCAATGAAGAACTTCACTTTCTTTCATTTGTCTTCTGCTAACTTGGTCCTGTGGTATTTCTCCATGAAGGTCTTGACCTAGTGAAATCGGAGGCTACCGGAGTACATGCATAAATCCTTCTGCCTTTTAGAGGAGGGATGATCTGTTTGAGCAAATAGGCCACACAGTCTTAGGTCAGGGCTGGGTCCCCTTGTGATTTAGTAGGAAGCCCCTAAAGCAGCATAATATGAAGGCAGGTCCTCCTCACTGTTATTTTTGTATTTGCCAACAATTTTTTCTCAGAATTGCTGTGGAGATAATAAGTGGGTGTTTTGTGGGGTTTTTTGTTTTCTTTTTTAAAGCACATGTGATTTCCTAAAAGAATGAAGGAATAAATTCACATATACCTTTTTAGATTATTGGGTTACTCTAAAAAATAAGTCTTTTCCTTAGAGATGACAGAATGAGGATTCCTATACCATAATTAGAGTCTAAGTGCTAGAAAACTTGCATATTTGTACATGTAAAATACACACATGCCTGGAATAACAAAAAACAAGCATTATTGTCTTATTTTTACAAAAATGGCTACATTTCAGTCATAGTTTCAGCGCTCAATGTTCTTTAGTATTAATTGAGGTCTTAAAGAATTGCTAGACTGTCACTGACATACTGAGTAAATTCATTGGTGAGAAATTTGTCACAGAGAAAAACTGAATAGGTTTATGAAGTGCACATTGTTGTTTTCTTGATGTAATTACTTATTTGCTGAAAAATAAATATGAAAGTACATGTAGTAAAATAGGCTTATTAACTGTAAAATGTCTTTATTTTATTCATTATGAATAATGTCTATAACAAAGCGGTATTTTTACCCTGAAAGAAAAAAATTAGTGTGCTGGACTAATAAAGCTCTGATCTGCTGCATGCCACCTTCTGCAAGAAGAATATTAAAAAAGAAAATATTTGAGTGAAGTTCTAAAAGTAATAATAATGTATCAGGCTTAAATACTTACGTTAGAGTTTTGTAGCTCATTCACCACTTAGTTGCTGCTGTAGGATGGAATTGAGGAACAGGCTTCCCCAAACCTCTCTTCAGGTGCTGGCAAAATACCTTTTCAGTAGAACCTTGCCAGTGGAGTTAAGTATTTGGGGGCTGGGGGAATTTTTCCTGTAAATCTAAATCCCCTTGCTCATTTAATGGTGGCCCCTGAGAGCAGTTGAAGTTCTCTCCTCTTCACCTCTAAGAAGACTGATAAAAAAACAGTGCCCTCTAATGAGTGGTGTGTGCCTGGAATCAGCTTCCCGTCAAAAGGTTGTTTTGTTTTGCCTTTTCAAAAAATGCTTTCATTTTTAAAGGGCTTACAAGTCCAAAATGAAACCTACCAGCAATGTTGTGGTATGCAGGCATGCATTTGCTGTGACTTCAACCTAAGCTTTAAAAAAAAGCAACCCAAGGACTCATTATTCTAAAATTGTCATTGAAAGCCTGCTAGCAGACTTTTACTTACAATCGATGAGTATTTTGCTCTGCTTCAAAGGCATGTCTCTTTTCAAAACTTAATAGGCATCAAAGGAAAAAAGCTATAAAAAGTACCAGGTGAGAACTTGTTATACTTTAGGTCTGGAGTTTTTCTTTGAAATACAAGGAAAAAGATTAGTTTTTACAGTAATTGCATTTTGTGTATAGATGTGGAGTATTGTATGCACAGTCTTTAGAAGTAAAAGACTGTAAATACGATGCATCAGTGTTTCTGTGTAGGTCAAGATAGATGCATATTACAGAAAAAGATGAAACAGTTCAAAAATTATTTTGAAGAAAAAATGAAACTGATCTTAGTTTGAGGAAAGTAAAACTTACTTTTTTTAGGAGTGATAAGGAGCCAAGATGTGATCAAAAATTTAAACACATTGTAAAGCAGGTCTTGAAGAATACTTGTCTTCTGTATGTAGGAAATATTGTATGATTTTATTGTATTAAGAAGATATTAAGTTTATGAGTCTTAATGAAAAACATTGAGGTTTCTTAGAAATCAGGCTTTTAAATTCCAGACTGTCAGGTGATAGCAAGACCAATGGCTATGAGTTCCTCTTTAGTTTCTTCAGTAAACGAATTCTTTTTAATTCTAATACCATCTAATACTCGCCTCGAGATATGTTTGTTTAAGTAGGTCAAAATGCACTTTGGAAACATACTTATTTTGCTAACATACCTGTATCAGTGGTATGTTTAAAATCTTACTGGAGTTACAAGGGTAGCAAATATCAACTTGACTTGTATTTTGAGATAAACAGTTTGTCTTCAACGAGCTCCTAAATACACATGATGCTAAAGTATCCTTACACAGTTCTAAAACGTTTCAGTTGTAGCACTACTTTAATAAAGCAAAATTGCTCTTGATGTTATATTAATGTAATTATGCACCCATTATTTTTCCCTAGATATATCAAAGATGTTTGCAGACAAGATCTTTCCCTTAGTTTGGATGCATTTTTGTACATGTGTTCTGAAAATGAAGTATTAATCAAATTTTCCTTACCTTCATACTATATTGTTTTCACATCTTAATACAGTCAGCAGTATTTGTTAAGACTGTGTTACCATTAAATAGTAGAAAACTTTAAAATCCATCAGATTTTTAGGAGCAAATCAACATGTGACATGTGGATCTAGGTGCTGAAGACAGTTTAGGGTCAAAGGATTGTTCCTTGGAAAGAAATAGCCAATGAAGAGCTATGTTTGGAAGCGAAAGGTGGGGGGGGAGGGGGTGATGCTAGGGAGAAAACCTGGCTCTTTCATCGCAGTGTGTGCTTAGTTGAAAATAAAGCATAAGCCTATAAGTTTTGGGGTTTGACAGGGTGCAGGCTATATGCATTTTGTATATTGCTTCAAGAATTTGTATGTTTATGTGTTTCCTTTCACTGCAAGAACAATAGAAAGCTGTCGTGTAACTGACAGTGGTCTTATGAGAAAATAATTTTAAGAGATAACCATGTTAAATACGAGAGTAGCAGTGGCTTTGAACAGGAAGAGTAATGACGTTACAGTCTTCAGAAGTAAATACCTTACACAGGCAGGCACACCCTTCTGGCTTGCATTGAAGAGCTATGTTGGTCACAAAAAAAGAGAAGGTGAATGAATAGATCCAAGGAAGACACACAAAGATCTGGAGTTAAGAGGTATGAAATGTGAACTGTTGAAAGAAAGCTGCAGCTTGCAGAAGAATGATGTTTGAGAATTTTCTTGCTAAAGTTCTAGTCCAAAAGGCATTGAGACGTTAGAATGGAAGAGGAAACTTGGAGCTAAGATCTTGAACATAGCAAGCAAATAAGGTTACTTTGAAAAAGGCAGCAGCATATGGTTATGCTGAGCAAGAGAAGGGATGGACTAGTTTGAGATGACTTCTGTGCTTTAAGCTGTAACAACCTTATTAATAGTAATCAGATCAGAAGAGTGGAGAAGACCTAAGTAGGAGGTAGACTTAGGTGAGGTTTTGGTCTAAGTGTAATTCAGCTCACAATCCCTCCAGGATATGCAGTAGACTAGCCAGCAGGCTGAGTACTGGGCTTGGATGCTGGGATACATTTATGTCATAATGTGCTGATTTGTTTTTAAAATACCAGAATTGTGTGGTGTTTAGTCAAGTATTTTGAGGTAATTTTCTGAAATTAAGTTTAGCCTGTTCATTAAATGATGTATAAATGAAGTGTTTGGTTTTAGTGATCAAATTTCCATTTCTTTTCATTGCAGTCAGAAATTGGATTTGGAAAAATGGAAACCTATATCAAGCTAGAAAAGCTTGGAGAGGTATGTATAGCTTTCTTTTGGAATGATGACATTGTCCTATGTAAAATTTTGTATAAGTTTTACTGAAATTTTCCATATCCGTCAAAATGCCTGTTGAATTTATCTCTTCAGTAAACCGAACATACTCAACGTGTGTAACGATGTCACTACCACACAAATATTTATGCATATATAATAAGCAAAAGGAAAAAAAAACCAGGAAAACTGTCGTAGAGCTGGGAAGAGCAAGACTCCATTAGCAAATGTGCTCTGAGTTTCTTACATAGGCGAGGCTTTTTTTGCAGATAGACAAAATTGTTCTGTGGATGATAACCCTAGTTAAGTCCAGTGTCCTCCTGCCATGACATAGGTGGTGGAGCACTCATGGATGGACTAGAGACCAGTGCTTGCAAGGAACGGGCAGTAGCTGTGCATGTTCTGGTAAAGAAGCCTGCACACCTGGGCCGGGCAGCCAGCCAGGTGCTGCCAAGTGAAGTACATAACACTTGGTTTTTTGTCTTTCCTTCTTGGGGGTGGCGGGGAGCGGGGAACAGTGTGGTTTTCCCCCTCTACTCAAATCTGACTTCCACAGAAACAGTGGAATTAAGGAGGCACCAAGTATCATTTCTGTCCAGTTTGGTTGAGATTGACCAACGAGATTGAAAATGGACAAGGAGCACTGAAACGGGGTGCATTGAACATTGCGGAAGGAAGCAGGGCTGGTCAGAATCTCTGATGTGAATATTGCAGTCAGTCCTCCATTTAAAACAGTTTAATTTCCTGTTATCAAATCTAAGCCTGGCTGATGCAAGTGGAAGCCTATTCCTGTTGTTCCATCACTTGTTACCTGGGAGAAGAGGCTGACACCCACCTGGCTACAACCTCCTTTCAGGTCACTGTAGAGAGCAGTAAGAGCCCCTTGAACTTCCTTTTGCTCAGGCTGAACACCCCCAGCTCCCTCAGCCACTCTTCATAGGACTTGTGCTCCAGACCCTTCAGCAGCTCTGTTACCCTTCCCTGGACACTCCAGCACCTCAGAGTCTTTCTTGCAGTGAGGGGCCTAGAACAGGACACAGGATTCGAGGTGTCACCTCACAAGTGCTGAGCACGGAGGCACAATCACTTCCCTGGTCCTGCTGGCCACACTATTGCAGATACAGGCCAGGATGCCATTGGCCTTCTTGGCCACCTGGCACACACTGGCTCATGTTCATCTGGCTGTCAGCCAGCACCCCTAGGTCCTTTCCTTCTGAGCACCTTCCCAGCAACTCTGCCCCAAGCCTGTAGCACTGCATGGGGTTGTTGTGACCCAAGTGCAGAACCTGGAACTCGGTCTTGTTGAACCTCACTCATAAAATTGTCCTCAGCCCATGGATCCAGCCTGTCCAGATCCTTCTGCAGAGTCTTACAGTACTGTGGTGATCTAGGACAGTTTCTGTACCTTCGTTGGTTCTTCTTGCCATTTGTAGGGATTAGTTCTGCCTACTTGTTTTGTCAGAATTTTTTGTCTTAATTTAACATGTCTTTAGAGTTTTGGATCTCTTGCAGTCTAAAAATATATAATGAAGACAAGAAGCTATCAAAAAGAGTTACATGTTTTCTTTGAGTTGTGGAAGAGTATGTCTGCAGCCTTTGGAAACATAACTGAAGCATAGTGTAGAGATACCCGAGCTGGGTATCCATAGTCACAGAGAGACTTTCAGGAGCGTAAATGATCCCAGCAGTGAACTTAATGCTACCTGATTGAACTTCTTTGGTAGCTCTGTGGTATTTAGGTTTCCATGTGATTTCCAGAGCTGTAAAGCATATACATCCCTTGTGGCTTCTGTGAGTTCAGTCCTGTGCTTAAAAAATACTTGTGTACTTTTACGTATGTCGAAAGAATATAATGTAAAAACTGTTCATTTCCAAAGTGAAACCTCTTAGATCCTCAGACAGAAGTTAATATTTTCTTATTTAACTAATGTTTTGATGAAGGAAAAACTTGTAAAAGTTCCCTTCTTTTTCCATTTTATAGGGTACTTACGCAACAGTTTATAAAGGGAGAAGTAAATTGACAGAGAATCTGGTAGCTCTGAAAGAAATCCGCCTAGAACATGAAGAGGGAGCACCGTGCACTGCCATAAGAGAAGGTGGTAACTTTTTTTTTTTAATTCTTAGAATTTCAGATATTATCTGGATTTCTTTTTGACCAAAGCACCGTCAGTACTTGGAAATACATAGGCTACATGGGACATGAATGAAATTGCTATTAGTATTGATGAGGAAAATTATAGTCCAGACATACTTAGAGTTTTGTTTCAAATTTATTTACTTTATGGAGGGTGATTGTGATCTCAAATGCAGTATTACAAGTGGATGATTTAATACTGAACTAGACTGCTGTTAATGAGTAACTTTCAGGGACTCAGAATTTTACAAAATTACTTCTGTCTTAAATGTACAGTGTCAGGAAATGCTTACAAGTTTGTTACTCAAGTAGGTGTTTGGTGTTTTGATGAAGTACCTTTCATATTAACTTGATCTATATGAGTATTATGTTCTTAAAAATGGCTTTTTAATTTAAACACCCCAGATAGCTTATATGTATGAACTTAACTAGAAATTGCATTTATTCCTCATGTGTTTTGCACTTAACTGTCTTGTTCTTCCTGTTCTGTCTTGCAGTGTCATTACTAAAAGATCTGAAACATGCAAATATTGTTACGTTACATGATATTGTGCACACAGACAAGTCTTTGACTCTTGTTTTTGAATACTTGGTAAGTGCTTAAACAGTTAGTGAGCCTTACATTTGATTCATTGTTTCTAAGAAACAGAAACACAACAAAATTCTGGACTCTTTTAAAAACACTGGGACTGTTTGAGTTTTCCCCTGCATCTACAGTCATTCAGCTAAAAATGAGAAAAGGTTATTGAGTTCTTAAATTACTTGCTGTAAATTAGTAAATACTGTTGTGATCATTTCAGAATTTCACTGATAGCAAATAGCGGTGGTCTGCCTGAGGAAACTTCCTACTTTTCCAAAACCATTAACTGTATAAAATGGTAATCACACTATTGTTCCAATGATATTTTTCTGTTGTGACATAGCTGACTTTGAATGTAATTGGAGAATTTACCAATTCTATAAAATACTGCGCTTCACATAGATGGAGGAGAAGGAAATGGCAAATAATGTTGCCTGAAGACAATGCAGCTTGCTGGAAAATGGGTATTTCTGCCTTCTGGAAAGCCAGGGGTATTTGTGTCCAGGCATTTGGGTTTTTTGTCATTTAATATCTTTTGCAGAAAACTCATTTTTGTGATGAATCATTTCAGTTCCAACAATAAGTAATATTCATGTAGTTTGCTGCCCACAATTTTACTGAACCCTGATGATGGTGTTTTGATAGGACAAGGACCTGAAGCAGTACATGGATGACTGTGGTAACATCATGAGCATGCACAATGTAAAGGTGAGTGTTTTTAGTGACAGTGACTGCCTTCCAGCTTTGTCCTAAGCATTTCAGAGAACTTAATAATTGAGAGCTATATGGTTTAGTATCTTCAAATATAAAATAAAGAAATTTAACTTCCTTTTTGGCCTAACTTAGCTGCATTTGACATCAGATGGTGTCTTTTTGTTGTAAATGTTAAAAACATTGAAAAGAGGAGATTATATAACTCCTTATGTTTTCATTCTCTTTGAAGTTACGTATCTAAATTTTTAAAACTCCTAAAAAATAATGCATTCATAACTCTTTTGACTTCTTCTTGTCCTTCCATTATTTTATACTCATTTACGAAGTCTGTCATTTCATACATCCTCAAATTTATATATGGACACTAAGGAAAATATAGCCTCAATCATGAATGTGTTTTTGGGTGCCACTGCCTACCACACAAGTAAGAAATTAAAAATAGATATTTAAGAAGGAGTGATTTTCATCTTTCCATTTGTAAGAAAATGGAAATAATTTTTCTTAAGGCCTAATTTGTTTTTTCTTTCAGCTATGGTTGTGGCCAGGTCAGGTGACTCAGTGTCCAGTCTGGCATGCTGAAACTAACTCAGGGTCAAGTGTTATTTCTCTTGTAAAAAGCAGGCTTTTATTTGGAAAACTGGCATAACTCTTTGTGTTCTTTAATACTTAGGGCTTTAGAAACAAGGTTCCAAACAGAGTACACTACTGTTGTGAAATGAGTGATTTGGCACTCAGGCTAGATATTGATTACTGTTTGGTGAGCTTTCCCTTTCATTCTGTTGTCACATTGCTGTAGGTATCTTTAGGGAAAGACATCTGCCCATAACCTCCTCTGTTGCTTCCTCTGAGAGTCTGCAAAGGGAAATTTTTAAATTTGTTTCTACTTCAGAGAGACAACCGAAAATCGTAATTGGACTTGTGTTTTTAATTATCTGCAAGTTAATAAGCAGTCCTTTAAGCTTAAAAAAAAATAAGGGAAAGCTGTAAGTGGGAACCTGACTCTTAAAATAAGTGTAGTTAGAGAACAAGCCAGAATCTGCTTGTGGTCATCTGAGCTAAGCAGAGGAGCTTTTTTTCCTTGTTTGCCTATGGTCTAAGCTGTGCTCAAAGAGCAAATTTATATGGTCAGTACCTTTGGCACCGGGAAACCAGAACAGCTGCTTAGCTGCAGCAACTGTAGATGCTTACCTTATAATAACCATGGGGGTTTGAGTCATGATTAACATTTGAGAGACCTCCCTGTCATCACTTCCCTCACATTCCTCAGCTAATTTTAGGTTTTGTGTTTTGACAAAATGAAGATATGTGTGATCTCTGCAGGTATTAGTGTTTCAACCAAAATTTTGAGCTAATACATGGTGTTCTGTGCATTTCCAAAAGGATCCCTGCCAACTGTGGGGAAGCTTTTCAGTTTCTGTAATCTGCTTTGCATTCTTGACTAATCCTTGCAGTCCCAGTGTAGACTATGGAAGGCTCTTGATTCCTATTGAAGTCCTGCTAATAAAGCTTGGGATTGACTACCCCTGCAACAGTATGGACATGAGTAGGTGGAACAAGACTTGTTGCTTCTCATTCTGCTCTTCAGAAAAGAAAGCAAAGAAAAAGAAATCAATCCCAATTCCTGTTTTTCTAGCAGAGATTAATCCCATGTCAGCAGACTGAGAACAGATGGATGTTACTACACCTGCTGTGTATTTGTCCAGTTTATGAAAAAGAATTTGGTGGTGTCACTTGGTGCAAAAATAAACCAATGTGTTAGAACATGGTCATATAAAAACATTCTGGTATTTTTCCCCGGAGGTCCTGTTATATGATGAATTTGTCAATTTGCCTTCTGTAATGCTCTGTGTCCTTTCATTGTACATATGATTACCTATGCTGACTGAGGATGGCTGTGTCGTAAACGCCAGCAACGGCTACCCAAAAGTCCCATGTTCAAGATCATACCCTTTATACATACAGAAACTGCGAAGTGTTAGTTCTTCTTGCAGTGATACATTAAACTTGCTTGGCTGCACACTGCTAAACCGTTCTTCACCCCATACTACTTTTCTATCTATATATGTGCAGTATTGATATGCATGACTGAAGTTGTTTGCTTGGCTTGCTAGTCCAAAGGATTAAAATAATCCTGTGTGTGTCAAGGTGAGGGGATGAATGTAAATGCCAGAGTCAGTTGGGCTGCTTTAATAATCTTCATTTACCCATTTCTCCATCTTCCCTAAGCTTGTGAATCCACTTGTATTTTTCCAGTAGCTTTCCAAGACGTTCTTTATGTGACTTAGCACAGTTGGATGGAAATGCTGCTGAGCTGCATTTTCAGAAGGGACTCTGTGGCAGGAGGCAACTTGAGTATATATTCAGAGACAGTTATCTTTAAAGACATTAGTGTGGGGAAGAACAGCAGTAAATGCTTACTTTAAAAGTAAACAGCCCCGTGTTTCTCTTCAGTTAAACAGAACAAATTGCTCTTAAAGTCTCTGTTGTAAAGCAGGCTGTTAAAGCAGTGCATTAGCATAAAATTATTTAAATCTTCGAACAATAATGATGATGTCCAGAATTTGCTCATAAGGAGAGTAACTCGCTTTTTGAGAAGTAATTTTTTCCTGCCTGCAGTACTTAACTCTTCAGTGCCTAGGTGGGCTGTTCTAGTCATGTAATCTGTAGATTAACATTCTTTGTCTAATTTATATAAATGTTCTCTTTTGTAGCTATTTTTGTATCAGATTCTTCGTGGTTTGGCATACTGTCATAGGAGAAAGGTGTTACATCGAGATTTGAAGCCACAAAATCTACTAATTAATGAGAAAGGAGAACTGAAGCTTGCAGACTTTGGTATGGCCTGAAATTACTCTATAACAAATTTTTTTTTTTTTCTCTCAGCAAAGGAAACTCATTTTTCTTTGTAAAGGAGAAATGAGTACATTGGGTCTGTGGTGAATTTGGGCGTTCTCAAATGGAAAATGAAAGTCAGCTTTTTACAGGGTATAAGTAATCAGTGATACCTCTGCAGGTAATACTGTCACTCAACTTGCAATTTGAAAGTATTCTTACAGCTTCCTGTGAAATTCATTCTCAGTCAAAGCCTTAATGTGGAGCTCAGGTTGCCTCTCCTAACACTCCACAGTCACTCTAAAGCAGGGTAACCATGACTGGAGAGAGGAAGGGTTTGTTCATGTGCTAAATTATCAGGTGTGGCACTATCACTGATACACCAAATTCCTTGGGATTTACAGTAGAGTGGGGCATTCACATTTTCCTGTTACATTCTGGGTCTGGAAGATCTTTGAAAGTTGTGCTCTGTGCCTCTGATTTTACCCCTTCTGTGTGAATGGAAGTTGCTCAAAAGATTGCATCTAACACGATAGATCTGAATTTTATTGAAGACATTGCTGACAAATTGACCATGTTAGGATGGGAGATCCCTGCTGATCCAACACTAATTTGGTCCACCATTTAGTTATTTGTTTGTTGCCTTCTGCCTTTTGCAATGTAGTTTTCCAGAAAGAGTGTAGAAGGTTTTTGCAGCGGGGAGGTGTCATATCAATCTAATGCTATAGTGATGTAATGAAATTTAGAGGATTAGTCCCAGTTTTGATCTATTTACGTTTCTTCTGTGCTTAAAAATGCTGACCGTGAGATTGCCATAAATACCAAAAGGTAATCACAAGTTGTAGAAATCTATTTATTAGGGCCTTAAATAACATTAAGAGAAGGTATTTAGCAAGTATAATAAGGTCTTAAAAATACTTTGTCAATTTCATACAAAAAGGATTTCAGCAAGCTGCACATGACTCTTCATTTCCCTTTTTATCAAGGATTGGCAAGAGCGAAGTCTGTTCCTACAAAGACTTATTCCAATGAAGTTGTCACATTATGGTACAGACCACCTGATGTTCTCCTTG
Organism: Pomatostomus ruficeps; assembly: GCA_013400735.1. Classification (NCBI taxonomy): domain Eukaryota; kingdom Metazoa; phylum Chordata; class Aves; order Passeriformes; family Timaliidae; genus Pomatostomus; species Pomatostomus ruficeps. Next base: position 27,686 of record VYZT01040820.1, read on the forward strand.
GATCTTCAGAGTATTCAACTCAAATTGATATGTGGTTTGTATAGCTTTGTCTATTTAAATTTTTGTTCTGAGTCAAGTTAAAAAAATGTCAGTTTTGCTATTAAATAGTAACATTCAAATACTCAACTTTTGAATTTTTCTAGGCTACAACTGAGTTAGATTTTGAGGGAAAGGATTTGTAGACTGCGAAGATGCTATTGTTCCTCTCAGAAAATGCAGAGTACGTTTTATTGCTCAGAGTACGCAAGCATTAGGCCCAAAATATTAGAGAAAAACCCAAGCTTTCTTCTCCTTATGATAGGGTAACATGGTATTTTACCGTGAACTTTACTAAAATTGATTAACTCAGCATCTGAAAGTCGAAGATAAAATGTAGCTATGACACAGGTTCCGTTTCTGACAGCTCTTCTGTTGTTACACATCTTTCTAAATATTTTAATAGCAGCATGTGGCTAACAACCAATAATTTGTTTTAATTGAAAAGAAATCCCAGAAGTCTTTACAAGCTGAAATTACAGTATTATTTCTGCTTTTTCTTTCTCTCTGCCTTTATAAAGGGGCGTCGGATGCATATTTTTTGAAATGGCGTCAGGAAGGCCTCTTTTTCCTGGTTCAACTGTTGAAGATGAACTGCACTTAATTTTCAGACTGCTTGGTAAATGGATACTTTTAGCTGTAATGTTAATGCACCATGTTTGTATGAGAACTGTAGATCTTTATCTCAGAACAATATTTTATATTGCATTGTAGTTAAGGTTGTGGAGAACTATTTAGCTGAGTCTACAACTGAGTTTGTACAACATAGGCTTATTGAATGATTTTTACCCTTTCTCCTTTAAATTACAGGATTAAATACTTTTTTATGTCATAGTAGTTTGTTTACACTTTTTAAGTTGGATTTGTTACTGCTTCTAAATGCAGGAACTCCATGTCAAGAAACATGGCCAGGCATTTCTTCCAGTGATGAATTTCGAAACTACAACTTTCCTAAGTATAAACCACAACCTCTCATCAACCATGCACCAAGGTACATTGTGTTTTATTAATAGAAAATACTCATCCTTGTGGTTTTGCATATTCCTAAGTGGAAATGCATTTCCAAGTACAATCTGCCACCGAATGGTGTAAAACTATTCATCGATTGTGTTATTGTGAGCAGATGATAATGCAAAGCAGAACCTGATACTGTGTGATTACTTTCTCTGATATCATTCTAGGTACCACAGCTCCTTAATGACCTATGGAACGATAAACTCTGATTTAATAATGTCTTCATAGTAGGAAAATTGGCAGAGCATTTCCTAAAGAACACAAACTCTCTTCTGGTTATATACCAGGCGCAGGCCATTTGTTAAAATGGCCAGGTTTCCTTGAGCAGTTTCTTGTAATCATTTTAAAACCATAATGAGGAAGTTGAAAGGTTTGTGCAGTTATTATAAACAAACTTAATAACAAAGACATTTGTTGTCGACTTTGAAGAAGATCTAACATTGTGTCCCTCTAGTAAATGACTTGTATTAAGCTTTAAAGAAATTATTTTAAAAAATTCAAATAAATGATCTAGGTCAACCTAGTAAATGACAATCCAAACTAAGGATTTGTGTGTCCCTAGTTTTTTCCAAATAGGCTTGTTCTGAGATGTTAGGACTCACATGTATTCACATTAACATGAATAAATGTTGTTCAGGTGAAAGCATTTCCATGTTTAGGTATAATTTTCAGGTTTGCTATCGTGTAATTAAATCAGTTCCTCTGCAGTTTTGCTTTTGTAAATACAGTTCAATAACTGTTTTAATTTTTAAAAATACTTTTATTTTTAGGCTAGACACGGAAGGAATTGAATTGATAGCAAAGTTCCTTCAAGTAAGTTGTGTTTTGTGGTGTTACGTTATAGAAGTGCAAGTTTAGAGTTTTAATATATGATGTACAAAATGTATTAGAAGCCAAAGTATCTGTTAGATCTCTCTGCAAGTGGAATGTGTAGCTGAGTCTGTAGTAGATGACAGATGTGGGAAGAAGCCAGTGTTGTGCATGAATTCAAAAACTGTTGCTTGCTTTTTCTTCCCCCCAGAACTGATTTATTCTCTTACTACCTTTTGTAAAAATAGAATTATTCTAGTTATTCTACTATTCTATTTTTAGCAGTTCCCTGAAAAAACTAAATCTCTTATGAATACAGTATTAAACCAGAACTTTCAAATACAAATGCTAAATTTCTGTAATGATGAACTAAGTTCAGTACTAGAGAAGGAGTTATCAAGGTGTACTATTACTCTTGATGTTGCAGCTGTATTCAAAAAGTGAGGTGGTATGTGGTTTTAGTCTTTGAATCTGTATTGAAAATTACCTGGAAGTAAGATGAAAGGCCAACTCCTGCATCTTTGAGTAGATGTAGCACTGTAACTTACTTTTATGCAGCTTTTTAAATGTCTGTATCCTTGTACAGAATTGCACAGATGCTAAGCAGGAGACATCTAATCACTGTACTGTCTATATATAAAGATGAGGTGTAGTTTTGACCTGCATCCATTTACAGAAGTTATTTTTACTATTTTAGCAATCTTGTTATATGTTGACAGTACTTATTCTGGTAACACGTTAAATTCTCACATGTGAAATGAAAGTAATGAAAAGAAAATTGTCCTAGTGAGTAATGGGAAATATTGGGCAAATAGAATTCTTTCTCCCTGTGATGAAGTCACTTGATGCAAAGAGATTTTTAATGAAGACCAACACACTTCTATGCTTTTATATTAATAGTATGAATCAAAGAAGAGAATTTCAGCAGAAGAGGCCATGAAACATGCATACTTCAGAAGTCTTGGAACAAGAATACACACTCTGCCTGAAAGTAAGAGGAGTAGTAAAGTAGCAGCGTATTGTTAAGATTAGTGCATTAAAGCTAAGCACGCTGTGTAAGGAAAAACTCTCTAATCTATTAAAGAAGTCTGATATCTATTGACTTAAATATTTGTGAATTGGAAACATTTTTTAATCTAAACTGTATAATTAAGAATATAATTCTGTTCAATAAAACAGAATTACATTTGAATATGAACTAATTCGTTTGTTACATTCCAGGTGTTTCAATATTCAGTCTAAAAGAGATTCAATTGCAAAAAGACCCTGGCTTTCGAAATTCCACTTACCCAGAGACCGGTATGGAAAGCTTTATATTTTCTCGTGCTTGCTAAAAGAATGTTGTGCCAGAGGCATTTGGAATGGAAAAATGCTTTGTTAAATTGGTTTGTGTGAATGTACTGAAAAAAAAATCAAGAATGATTTACTGAGATCCCTGTAGAGACCTAGAGATAGAAAGATGTGAGTTTTACTGAGGATGGGCAGGGACTGTGAATGTGAGAACAATTTGGAATTTCAGACCAGTCCTGAGTGGGGGTGAGAGGTGGCAAGGTGAAAAACCAACGCGGTGAGCGTCGTTACAAGGAAGATGCTGATGCTAGCTGAAGCACAGGGGGCGTTGCCTTGAAGGAGGGCGAACATCTGGGTAATAACTTAACAGTCTGTTGTGCAAATGCTTCAGTCTCTTACCATGGTCCGTGTTGTGTTGCAGGACATGGGAAGAATAGAAGGCAGAGCATGCTTTTCTAAAGGGGCAGTGCAGAGTCCAGGCCAAGCCTATTCTGTCGATGGAGGACACGGATCCGAAGGCAGTGCTTTCTGTCGGTGGACTTGGAATCGCAGTTTGTCTACACTGTCCTCTTAACAGTGGAGTCTTTTTATTTCCAACCTGCAAATTATGTTTTTATATTTGTTGTCACAGTGTGACAATTTTTTGTACAGTTGGTTTTAAGGTCTCCTCTGCCACTAGAGCCAGTAGGTTACAGCTGTTGATGTAACTGTAGCTGCAATTTTTGTGCAGGACTGAGAAACACAGTGCATTATTTATTGCGGAATCATTGCTGCTAAATAACTACTGTCTGTATAGTTAACACAACAGTTCCATGCCTGAAGAAGTTGCAATGGCTTTATAATATGTGAATGCATCTGTTTCTCTTGATAAAATGTTCTACTGCTGCGGGGTTTTTTTGTATTTCTTAAACTGCAGTGTTTCCTGGAATGTAAACATAGCTTTGCTTGGCTATAGGTGAGCCATCTTTAATGCTCTAAGTTCTTGGCACTTAATTCCTTATTTAACATTGGAAGTATGTGTTGAAATAGTTGAAAAATTATAATGCGTATTACGTTCTTGAAAAGCACATGGTGTGAAGGTTGATTAAAACAAGTGAAAAGCAACTATGATTTGCTCTCAGATCCTGTATTAGTTATTGATAAATTAGAGCGTGGAGGCTGGACATTTTGTCAGGCTTACTCCAGCATAACATATTTGCACATTCTTGTGCATATGGGGCCTGCAGAAACAATAACTTTTTTACCTTGTTTTTAACTTAGAAATACAAATAGTAAAAAGACAATTCATATATGTTGGACCCTGGCTTACTTTTCATTACAGAGGAACAGGACAACTAATTACACAAACATGGGAATAATGTCACACTTTTCCCACCTTGTTGCTCTCCCATTTGTGCATTATTCACTTGAAATCAACTGGAAAGATGCAAGTTTGTACTTGAGAAGAACTCACTATGCTACAGAGCTTTTATAATGGGAACTTAGAGAGTTTTGCAGATCTTAGATGTTACCTGTTTTCCAGAGATAGTAAACATATTACTATTATGCTTATGCATCTCAGTGAGTATCATAAGTACACCCTTGGTGATGGTTACAGTATTTTTAAGCATTTGTGTTCACCTTTATGAACCTCTTTGTTTAGTGCATCTTAAAGAGACTGTAAATCTTTATTGGTATATTTTGAAATGGTCATGTAAATCTTTGGCTGGTATATCATGAAAATAGTCATAGGTAACTTAATTTTTCCTGACATTCACTGTAAAACGTTCAGGGGTCCTACCATTTCTGTTCAGGAAATCTTGTAGTTTATTGTTATTTAACAGTATTAAGTGAATTTTTGTATATTTCATTTTAACTTTATTTGTGAATAGTGATTGTGGCATGTTTGGGGGTGTTTTATTAATATTTCATTGATACTAGTAAATTTGAGTTGGGATTTTTTTTTTTTTTATTTTCTGGAAGAGAGAAATTCATGTGTAACGGTGACTATTGGACCACTACTGCTTTTCAGCATTTGTAAACCGGTTTTACGTTAAACCTTGTAGACCTAACAAACTGCTGTTATTTCTAACTGACCGACCTGTATTAATATTGTACTTTTGAAAGTATAAATATTACGTGGAATTCTTTGGTTTTGTTTTGAAATTTGTAATAACAAAAGCCCCGTGTTGTTAAAAGTACAGACTAAGTGAACTTGTGGTTCTTGGGGCGTTGTTGGCAGCGTTTAGCGAGGTCCGTGTGCTGCGGGAGCCCCCAGGGTCACCTTTGGCCCCTCCTTTAGTTCCTTCAGTGCAGAAGCAGAGGCAGAGGAAAGGGACGTGGCTCTTCCGTGACCCAGGCTGCTTGGGACCCTCTCAGCAGCGTGGTCCGGAGTGTCCCTGTCGGTGTCACACGGCCTGGGAGCGTAACACAGGGCTCAGGCACACATGGGTCTCCCCGATCCCAGCACGAGCGCTGCATGTGTGCCAGAGGCAGGGTTGGCACTGATGGAAAAACTTGTCCTGAAATAGTTGTTCTATATTTTTTTATAGTTGCGATGGATCCAATCTAGATTTTATACTGATTAAATTTGTAGGAAATACGTGGTAGACGTGACAGTGGTGAAGAAAGAAGTATCAGAAAAACATCTCCTTTTTTTACAGAAGTAGCAAAGATAGCTTAAATGTTCACTGTGGATAGATGTGGGATTTAGCATTTTTAGAACAGTAATACCTTATAGGTCATAAGAGAACAAGTAATAACGTGACACTGATGAGTAAAGGACTTAAAGGTTTTCCTGGTAAAATGAAGTGCATTAATAAACTTAGAAAGGGATCGGCCGCAGCTAAAAAAAGGATGTTCCTTTTTAAGTAGGAATTCAGCCTTTTTGTTACAGATGAAAAGATCTTCCATAAAATTAAAGCAGTCTGTTTATAAAGAATTTTTTTCTAAGGACCTACAAGTGAATCTGTGTTCTTCATTAGGAGGTAGCTTTAAAGAACGTATTTAAGGAACTTGGCAGCTGTGGTCAAGCCAGTTTGGGGCTTTTTAAAATTGTCTATTACTGAAACTCCTGCATCAGCAGAAACAGTTCTGTGGCAGGTGCCTGTTTGGGGCAGTAGTCAGCAAGTCTGAAGTTGCTGGGCATCTGTGACGTCCTTTCCATGGAATTCCGTGCTCTGCCTCCTGCCCAGCAGAGTCGGGTACTACGGACCTGGTTTCACTGTCCCCAAGAACTGTAGGAGTGTTGGCCTTTTGGGGATAAAGACCTCAAGTATGACAAAAAGGAAGCCGAGAGTCACTAAAAATGGATGACTTCCAGTGTTTAGTGTGACCAGCTTTGCTCAACGATGAGTGATCAGTTAAGGAGAAATGGCCTACAAGTCGTGGCTGATTTTGGCTAGTTATTTTTAGAAGATACCTGGTGTGTCCCACCTAGCCCAGGGCAGGGATGGCAGGGTGTGGGTGCAGGTGTGTGTCAGAGTCAGGTGGGCTGGAAGCCAGGAGGGAGGCAGGTGCTGGTGATGTGGCTGCATTCACATGCAGGTGAAGGTTGAAGGGGAGAGAGGGTAGGTGCAGGATGGGGATTGGCAGGACAGGGTGGGAGATGGAAGGGGCAAACCAATAGCTCAGCAGTGCTCTAGTGGAACGTGCATCTCAACATGGCTGTGTTATTTTTGTGCTGCTTTACCACAGCATTAAATAGCCAGAGTGTATCCCTGAATTGGGCAATAAAAGTTAAAATAAACAATTATTAAAGAATCAACATACTTTGTATTTGCAAATCATTTGAAAAACTGCAAGGTAGCACTCTTTGGGCTGCTTGCTTTTTGTTTGTGCATGAGTTTTTCAATGTAATAAAGGTACGTTGTTTCTGTTCTGCAATGTTAAAGTGGAATTAAGGTTAAGAATACATTTTGTTATTGAGGACAAAATATATGAAAGATATGTTGTAAATATCCCCAGGCTAAGTATTATAAACCCAGGAAATACCCAGAATTAAGGTCAGACTTGAAAGAAATCCAGGCAAATCAGGGTATGGAAATACAGAGCTATAGCACATGGTGACACTGAAGAGAAATCAGAACTTACCTTGTCTGTGATGTGATCATTTTGTCTGGTCACTAATGAGCAGAGTTGAAGTAATTCATGCACCTTGTTAGCACATTTCAGTACCTTATTTACCTTCAGAAATTTTGGCTTTAAAACATATGTAACATCTCTATAAAATGCTTTAATTTTGGGAAGGAGCTTGGATGCTTACTTTATGCAGTTTGGGCATTTTATTTTTTCAGCAACATCTCTGTATCTCACCAGTATCCATGTCGTCCCAGTTTAGGAGACTGGCAAGGTAACAAGCGTAATTATGAAACATAAAGGAAATGTGTAGCAGTTGCAACATTGTAGGTAAACGCTTGACTGTACAGGTGGGATGATTGTGAAAAGTATAAAAGCCAAGCAGATACATGGGCTTTGGAATTCCTACCGTGCACCATCTTTCACCTGTGGAGTTCAGCTGCACAGAAATCATAGTCTCATTCTCCGCCATAGTGGGAACCTGTTTTCAGAACTTGAATTAGAGTATTCAGGTATTTTGGATTGGTTTTTTTTAATCTCTTGTATGTGACTTTCACTGGGCAGTACTGTGCCTCTCTCACAACTGAGTAAAATTTATGTCAGTGGATAATTTCCAATAATTTTTACGTGTTTTCTAAAATCCCCTAACTCATTTAAGTTAACTTCAGAGCAAACTTCAGCTGTGAGTGCACACATACACACATGCCACTGTGGTAAATAACTGCCTAATTTATTGTGCTGGCTGCATCCTCCAAGCTCGCTCAAGAAGCAGGCCTGCGTGGGCACATCACTTTCATGGTCCTACTAATGAAATACGAGTCTTAGTGGGCTCAGATGTCCTGCCTTGAAACACGTTTTTCCCCAGAGAGCCATGAGGTTCTTTCATTTGTTGCAGTGGGATCCTTCTGCTGATGGAATTACCATTGCTGTGGCTTGCAAACCAGGGAAAATGCTCTTCCCTGTCTCTTCTCCAGTGTGCTCTTGCAGAGCACCTCCCTCCAGGCCCTGCATGGCAGCGTCTGCACTGTCACCTGCCCCTCCTCTTTCACACCCAGAGCTTGTTTTTTCAAAGACTGTTTCTTCCTTTCTTCGCTGTCTTGTGATTTGATCTGCAGGAGGGGGTAGCTGGCCTGGAGCCATGTTAGGAATAATTAAGGTTACATTTATGCATTTACGCTTCTTGCAGAATAAATGTGAACTGATGAGAATCTTTCACAAAAGAACTCCAGCATATCCTAGAATCCTGTCTTCTAGGATGCTTTCTTCAAATACCAGCCCCCACCCAAGGTAGGCCATGATGCTGATTACTCCAGAGTCCTTGACTGAGGTTCATTCTGCTTTTTTCATTTAAATAAATTCATACTGCTTCTCACTCGTGCTGTCAGTTTCTCTCCCCTCAAGAAATAGGTTTGTACTCCATCTGTGTAGGCAGAGCGCTCACACATTAATTGGTAAGAGCAGTTACAGTTTGGGTTTAAAACAGATTTTAAAAGTTGTAGTTTTCTGATGACTTTGGAGGGATATGCTTAAATCTGAGGCCCATGTTTGTTTATCCTACAGGATATACAGACAGTCTGAAGATCAGAAGGGAACAGCTATGCCCTTACATAAAAGACTACCTGTACTTACTGTGCCTTTTCTAAATTCATCTGGGTGTCATGATGGCTTCTGAAGATGTTTCCTGTAGGCACGAGATCACACAACCTCTTTATGCAGAGAGTTGTTCTGTTAAAATTAACCCTACAGTTGTGTTTGAAAGGACCACCTCCCCTTTAAACAGAAACCTTACTGACAGTTCTTCACTTCTTTGGTAGGTGTTTCCAGATGGGCAAGTGCCTGTCTGATGAGACCAGTTTTATTCAGACAAAACAAACCGTTCTTTCTCGACATAATGGATGTGTGTCTGGTCTCTTCCTGTAGTTTATCACCCATCACTGTTTTCCCCACCTTGGAAGTTTTCTTTAGAACTGAAGCCGCTTACCTGTGCCAGGGCCAAAGGTGTGCACAAGCTCTTGGCAAAGCTGCCCTGCAGCTGTGGCCCTTCTGGGGGATACTTGCTTTCCTGAAGAAACAGGGTGCAGGTAAGCCAAAAACATCCCAGCGTGCACCCAGCCTATATAGTAACTGGGAACTTCCTGTGTATTGCTGAAGCATGAATCAAGTGTAAAACTCAGAATAAATCCCCCAAGTATGATGAAATCACAATTAGTACCAAGAGTATTGAAGAGAGAGTTAACTCCCATTTTGTTCCACAAGACTGTTGGCTTGGAGCTCTCCATGCCACAGAAATACTGACACTTCCACAGGATTTATTTATAAAAAACGTGTATTTGATTTTTCTCTACAGTTAAGTTACCTGTTGATAAAATTCAGTAGATTACCAGTAGAATATTTTCTTCAAAGCATAAGGCGTAACAGTCTAGTGTTTAATGTAAGTGTTAAGACTTGAGAGGCTGGACTTCATTTGTATAAATACTTTCCAATAGCAAAAATTTTTGTTCCACATTATTGACTAATTTTAGAAGGCAGATTTTATTTTGACAGCCTATTTTTTTTCACTGAAAAGTCAGCTAGCAGAAGATGTATTCTCTTGCTATTTTTATTCTCTTAAAGAAGACAGCACTTCTTCCCAGTTTCTGTGTGTCTTCCATTGTTTCATTGGATTCTCTCAGATCCTTTCCAGTAATTTTTTGAGAGGGTTTTGTCCCAGAATTGCTGTTTTTTGCCATCTTAAAAAAAAATCCAAAATCATTTAAGGGCTGGAGGGTGGGACGGAAGGTGTGGGTGTGTTGAGCCTTTTGAGAACAAAATCTGCCTCATTAATTGTAAACCCTTGGAAGAAATAAAATCTTGAGAATCTGGGTACTTACAAGAATCTCACGTTCAACTGTTTTTTTGCAGTGTAATATTCAATACTAATAAGTTTTCATCTTTGCTTTTTAAATTCATAGTGAGAAACAGTGTCTTGATGCCAGGTTCTCCCGTTAGCCGCAGTGGCACGTACAAGACAAGACACACTGCTGCTGTTCATGCCTTATAGGTGTAAGCAGGTATTCATGTTTTTTAAAAAATGAGGCAAGAGTCAACTCTGTAGTGTGAAATGAGTGCCTCTGTAATTTAGTTATTGAAAAATATTCCATGTACCTGGGAGGAACGCATTGGAAGAGAAATGTTTGGTCTGCAAGCCCTTGTGATTTATCTTCACTAACCTCGCCAATCCCATCAGTTACTCGCTGCCCTTTCTGCCAGCCTATTCTGATTTTACTTTGTATAAAATTTGCATTCACTCATAAATTTTGCGGAGGTACATCTTCTATTTCTGACTCCGTGGGGTGGCACATCTTGAGCTCTTGAAACGCTGAGTCGAGCAAATGATGTCCCAAGCGCCTCATTTGTTCTCCTCGTGTCTGGCATTTAATTGCTGTGTTTATCAGCTGGTACTTACGTGCATACGGCAGGTTTTTATCACTGCAAGTGGAACTGAGGAGTCATTCTTGGTTGTGCAACCCAGGAGCCTGAGGCAAATGCCAGCTGTCTTCTGTCAACCACCTCTGCCCCAAAAATGGCTTTTCAACATCGGAACTGCATTAATAAAATGTTTATTTAGCACCTTTCAGGGTGAAGGATCCAAAAGCACTTTTCAAATAACTACACACATCATCACTGAAATGCATCCAAGCAGAAAATCAGCAGACAGCTCACTGCATACAATTCCAAAAGAACGGACTGTGGCCAGCTGCTCAGCCAGAAAGCAAAGTCGAGGTTCGAATGACCTGTCACAAACAGGAATCGGATTTGGGGTTGGCTTTTAAGGTCTCATCTGAAAAACCGACACAGTAAAGCTGCATTCAAGCCAATTTAGCCACCTCAGGAAACTGAAGATTTGCATCAGCCCTGCCAGGATTAGACTCTATGGTGCCAGGGAGTCTGGCCTAATCCTAACCTGACATTTAGATGACTAAACCATCCCCTCAAGGTAGAGGACATACCCAGTAAGTTCAAGTTCCAAGTATATAGTAACACAGTGCTGTTTTTTCATCTAGAATTCAGCTGTTTATACATAAACACCCCACACGTACAGTCTCTGCCTCTCTGCAAGCACCAGGCAACAGTTTACCAACCTGTAACTTTTCCAGCTTTGGGGGAAGGGGAAATGTGACCTTCTGAGTTTGAGTAGCTACAATAGTCTTTCCAGGGAAGTAGTAGAAGGCACTTGGCACAGCTGAACAAAGCACCTGGAAATTATTGGGAATGATCCTCATTCCCTGGAAGGACAGAGATTAGCTGCACCCTTTCCAGTTATACTGCTAACAGTTCATAAGAACTATAGGCCAAATAAAGTCTGAGCAATGTCTCCTTTTCTACGGAAGTACTCTCAAATGCTGGAAATGTGTCATGAACACACACAGCCCAGTTCCTCCCTTTTGCAACTTGACAGAAGAACTTGGGCATAAATATGTAAATGTGGCGTTGTTACTCTGAACTACATCTCCTGGCTGTAACATGGATTACGTTTTTCACTTCAGCAAAGAAAAATTATAAGGCGATATTTATACAATTTGAAAGCACTTAATACAAAGTTACATTAATACACTGCATCATATGGCCTATCAGTGGAGAAAATACTGAAATACTACCAGAGGGCTGTTCAATACTAGATTTTTTTTCTTTCAACTTTTTCTCTTAATACTAGAAAATATATAAATCATTTACATGACTTTATGCAAAAGAAGGCACAGCCGGTTATAGTTTACACAAGCACAATGCATAATATGCAGAAAAAGGGATTAAAAAGAAGCTTCACATCCCTATTAGATACATTGTTGCAATCCATTAAGAAAAGTACTTCATCAACAACAGAAGTGTTCAACACTTGAGAGCTACGATATAAAAAAATTATAATTCATTTAACACATAACAGATTTATATATACTTCTATATATAAACACTGTTGAAAAATGCTAACATAATAAAAGTAGATTATCCATGTAATGAAAAGTGCAAACCAAAGTAATAAAGGTTTTCACCATGTCCTTCTCATGACACAGGAAAAACTAGCCCATAGGAATGAAGTGTTAAATCCACCAGTACATCCTTGGTGTGGTGAGGTGTCATCAGGATTTCTGAGCATTTGGAGGGAGCAGGACTGGTGAAGAGGCTCTGTCCAGACTGGGGAGTGGCACTGGTATGTGACCATTTAGCAGAGTTGGAAACTGTAAGAGGCCAAAAGGTAAAAATTACTCTTTATCTCAAAACATTCAGCCCAAGAAGCACATGGATTTAGCATTAGCAACTTGGCTCCAGGTGGTTTCAAGAGTTGTGATGTCTGTACAGTGAGACATACACCAAATGCCTGCATCAGCCATTAGGAATGCAAAGCAGAGGACAAAACCTGAATAATTCATAAATGCATGAGGATACAGAAATCTGTTGTTGGCTCTATTTTATATAAAAGTTCACATAACACATTTATCACCACCCTGGGAAAGTGAACACTGTACAGAAATCTTTGCCGTCCATTCTGCTTCCAAAACTGTTTTTCAGTCTCCAGTCTATCAATTACAATACATCCTTTTTGTCTTTCTTTTATGCAGGAAAGAGTCTGGCAAAAGTGAAAGCTGAGGTGTAGTTCTAGGGCAGAGAAAGTACAACTGGGGACACAATGCACGGGGAAAATTACTCCCAAGTAATTACAGTTTCTGCATTCACTCAGAAACGACAAACTGACTACACCAGGTCATTCAGCACATGAAGCAGAATGTATTGTCATTTATATTAACCTGCTGCTCTGAAGTACTGTGCAGAAAGCCTTATTCAATACAGACGCCATATATTCCTAGTTCACAACGGCACTGCGACCGCACCTTGCTTGCAGTGGTGGATATTGACTAGTTCTTAACACCTGACCTGAGAAAAAGTACAGCAAGTAGGTGGAATAAACTTTCTGCAGCACGAGGCAGGAATTATCCCAGTGGTAGATACTGATCTGGCCTCGAGGCCCAGCTCCATGAGCTGTGCTGGTTTTCTGTTGGCTTGAGGGAGACAGAGCTGAAGAACTTCAAGCATCTGGTGTATTTTTACCCCGTATCAGATCAGTTCTTGGACAGCCAGCTGTGGTGTAACCACCCTCTCGGCCTGCATATAAGGATGTGCTCGTAACAAGTTTACTCTTCCACTGGGATGGTGTTTGGTGACAGTTGTGTTCCACCGCTCCGCGTACAGTCAGGCCGCGCGGCGCAGGCTCAGCAGCGTGGTACTGCAGGGGGTGTGGCACTGTGCTCCTGGTGTGGCCCGCACTGGCTGATACCTCTGCTTTAACCACACCAAACCCCAGGAAATGTTTCCATCCCTTCTGCCAAGATTCATTAAAACACAGAACCTGATTACAAGCTCTTCCCTGGGTATGCACAGAGTGTGGGCTGACCTGTGCAGGCAGCCTGAGGAGAGCTCTGCCCTGACTCCTACGCTGGCTGGCCCATCAGCTGTCAGTGGGCTTGGCCAGGCTTCAGCTGTGGTTTTCGTTTCCTATCTGCTGTTAAAATAAGCCTTTGTGCTCTACTGCTTGTCATTATGGCCTTTGCCTGAATCAAATATCATTTATAAGGCCCTTTGGGTCTCTCAGAAGGGAAAGCCAAGGCCACTCGTCACTTTCAGTTCCCCCAGGAATGGCCAGCATGTGGCTGTACAAGCTCATCCCAGGCCTTGGCGCAGGCACTTCTCAGATGAAATGCCTGGCTGTTTCTAACCATGTGTGCAAAACTAAGGCCCAGTAGGGATTAATAAGTTTATCTGAAATACAAATAAGGAGCCCTGAGCTCCATGTGCTGCTGGAGGTAGAAAGACTGACTATCCCAGCGCAGACAGTACCTGAGCAACTACTTGAGCTAAAGCCCAGCCCTGGATTTGGGCAGTCGGCCTCCCTGAAGGTTCCGAGACTAACACATGGTCCCTGCCTAGAAATAGCCTTCTCCTCTGTTAGTGCTGGCCCTTCACAGCAGTCGGGGTGTTCATTGCAGGGGTGTCCTTGCACTCTTCAGCTGTGCAGATGGTCACTGGGGTCCTGTGCTTCTTGCCAATCAGCAAATCAACAGAATTTCTTCTGTGACTTAGTGAATCAGCTGTTTTACAGCAGCTGCAGCTGGAGCTGTGTACCATCCCCACCATCTTCTTCCTGAGCCTCAGGCAAATGCTGCAGCTGAGTGCTGTGGCCATCGTGGGTTAGTTAATAACTTTGAAAATTTTCCTCTGCCAATACTCAGGAGAGAGTGGACACAATGCTGCCTTTCCGCTGTTACATACGGCGAGGTCATGCTCAGAGGTATGTCCTTAGTTCAGGACACATGGATAACTGGCCAGAGAACTGGAAATGGAGCCTTCAGGTTTAGAGTGCCTTGTCTTTCTGAGTGAGAAGTAGCTCATTAGGACAAAAGGATAAACCTACACTCATGTACTGGGTGAGACCCAAACTGCTCTTGGTTTTCCCAGACTCTGTGTTCCAGCCCTCTCCTGGCTGGTCACTGACTGGTCTGCACTCCCTTCCTGCAGCTCTGAGAACTCTGTTACCTGCTCCCACAGCATTTATTTCTTTCTCCTTCACACAACATGTGTGTGCTTGCTGTGGCAGACACTGCCCTGTAGGTTCTGACTGCACTGCCAAGAACTGGGAGAGGGTGCAACTAAGCAGGCCTCTCTTTACAAGCGCCTGTTAACGCCTGTGTTTTCTTGATCCGTTTGAAAAGCTCCAGACCGATGTGAGGAGACGCTCCCCCAAAGTCTCTACCACAACTGCACCTTTAGTAATGGAACCTGTGCATTGGGAAGACCTACCTGGAACAGAGTGTTTGGTCCCTGCAGCCTGGCAGGACTCAGAGGAGCAACAGGACTGAGACTGCTCCAGAAGTGAATGCTAGACAGCAGCGGGCTGGGGGTCAGCAATAATCCATTGGGGGTCTGCAAGACAAAAAACACCCCATGACACACAGCTCAGAGTGACAGTTCCATGCAGCACCCACCACTACAAAAGCCTTACACATCACCCACTGGCTCTATTCCCAGTGAATTCAGACATACAGCACAGTCAGCACCAGCTGCCCATCCTGCCCTGCATCCTGTCTCCACAGTGGTCAGTACTGGATACCTGCACATTTAATATTCCTTCAAATGCAAACTGATTTAATTTCTATTTGTTTAATGAGATGCACAGTTATTGTTTATTTGAACCGTGCTCACGCAACTGTGTAACACATAGAATAACACCATGTGTGCCCCAGTGCCTGCCAACACCACCTAATCTCCTTCAGAATCAGTTTTTACCTTTTGAAGGGCAGCAATTCCTTGACCTGACTGCAGCTTTTGAAGCATTACTGCAATTGTGTGTGGAGCCGAAATAGTCACCACTGGCCTTTGATGTTTACTCCCCTGATGGCACCTCTCCGTAATGGAAGAGGCTTCAAGAAGCTGGCAATGCATGGGCTGAGCAAGGAGAGGCGGGTGGATGGGCTGGGTGTCCAGGGGGACAGCAGAGAGCACAGCTAATTATTTCAAAAGAACCAAAATGGCAAGAACTTAGAATCCAAGGCTTTTCCCAGCTCAGAGGTGCCTCCTTCCAGTGCCATGACGCACAAGAATTGCTGGGATTGCCCTCACCATTCTTAAAACACAATTGTAGGGGAGGTACAGTTAGAGCACATACAAATCTTCATTCAAATGAAGAATTATGTGAATTATTCTGTATCCAGAGTAACTTTTATCATTCCAAGAAAGAACATGTGACAGTTTTGAAAAAAGTGTTTGGCATAACGAGTTAATCTCATCAGTAATCTTGATGCCAATTATCAAAATCAGTCCTATTTAGCAAAGCACTTAATGCAATTTGAGTACACACTTAGCAAGCAAGCATGTGCTTTGCTGTATAGAACAGTGCTCTGTTGAACTGGGGCATCCTTTTGTCCAGAGTTTAAAATATGTAAAGAGAAGACAGAAGATACAGAGCATCTGCATCTCTCTGTAGTAACCAACACGTCATGTATGGTGGTGTTCCCCACCGGGGCAGAAATACCAACTCCCACGTAGGGCAATTGCAGCCGGGGGTCTCCCTTGCCAGCTGCTGGCACCAGGGACCATCACACCCCGCTCTCTGCCAGACCCTGCTGCCAGACCCTGCAGAGAGCAGGCTCGCACAGGCACTGCCACAGCTCAGCTGCATTTCCAAGCATCACAGACTTTATTTGCAAAGCAGTGCCTGAGGCATCGGCCATGGTGTTTGGGGCTCTGTGCAGACGCACAGTAACACGGACCTGCTGTGACGTGCTTGCTCTGCAGTTCACAACAGGGTCAGACAATTAGTTTGGCACCAGCAGAAGAGATGGGAAAGACAAGGAGCAGCAAACATTAAAGTTATCCTGCTGATTCTGAAAGGCTGTTTAATACAAAGACCTTGGCTGCTCTTGAATGGTTTTGCTAAGGAATCTCTGAAGAAGTGGGGGTTGTGGAGAATTGTGCAGGGAAATGACCCTGCCACCTTTCTTGTGCTGAAGAAGGTGGATCAGAAACACCAAACCCCATGGAAGAAGCCATGTTTGTCCTGAGGAGTAATAAACCTGTGATATCACTGGGAAAGCAAAAGGTGTTGATGAAGTAAATCAGCAGGTCACGGGAGTACCAGTCAGGGCTGGGATACATCTACATGACAACAAAAGGGGCAAAGAGCAGGTGGAGGCCTAGGAAGGAGAAGACTTCAGTCTTGAGCTCATTAAGCTCTTGTCAAAAAAAATACCAAAACCAAAAACCACTTGACAAGCAGGCACTTGTCAAGAGTCCTTTACAAACACTGTCTTCCCAGGACCATGGTGCTCTCATGGGGAAGGAAATCAGCAGCACCAGTGAGAGCCCCTTTCCTGTGCTGCATTTCAAGCTGATGCTCCACTGGCAGGCAGCTGCTGATGAAGATTTATGAGACTGACAACACACTGAATTAGGTCAGGATAAATACTCAGATCTACTTACAGAGAGCCTACTAACCTTAAAACCAGAGATGTAAGCAACAAGACCCAACAACGTTCAACTAAGGACACAGCACTGTGCCAACTGTACAAAGAACTCCAGTGAGCAGACTCCATTCTTTATTTTTTCTCCAAGAAACTGCAGATATCCAGAATTGAAAGTGCAACTCTTATGGGGGTCTTTTGAAAATAATGAGGAGAACTTGGAGGTGTTTATTCCTACCTAGATGCAGCCAGAGCAAGTCTTCAGAGAAACCTGAAACTGAGTTGCCCTCCATTCATCTCTGGAAGCATGTTAACATGCCTAACAACAGTGCTAAGCAAAAGCTCATACCCTTTGATGAGCAGAGCATTAATGTCTGCAAGTTCTGCCAGAACCAAGAGCCAGCCAATGCAAGCCTCCAAATCTGTTTAATATTTAATGCAAAAAGAGCACAGGGCCTCCCAGGCTTGTTCTTAGTATTGCCATCAGCCAAGCATCAAAACCACCAGAGGAAACCTAAGTGTAAACAACACCATAGGACAGGCTATCCCTAAATTACATGTGGAAATTGATGTGTCACTTCATTTTCTGCCTGCATGCAGCTGTACATCTGGTATTAGATGTGAAACCCATTGGGACGTTCCTACTTTAAAAAGTCACTATAATCTAAGCACAGGAACCATTTAAATAGAACTGATTCACTGCACAGAGAGGAACGATGCTCATGGCTCCTGACTTCTGTGACAATGTGTGTAAGTACAATCTTGACACTTCTAGCTGTTAGAAAGCAGGCAAGTGCTGTCACACATACATTTCTGTTCTGAAACTGATTGTATGTATCATGTGCCCTTTCACAGCATTCCACCTGAGGGTATTCCTCATGACCAGCTGGTACAGTGGAAAGCCATTTGAAATACCCTCTCAGGCAGCAGGATCTTCTCAGAATCTACATCACTCCTGGAGCAGACATCCTGTCCTGCACCTGCCTATGGCAGCAGGTGTTTCGCACTGGGATCTGACAACATTTGAGATACGACGCATGTTCTTCCTTGGATAATGGGATGAACAGCAGACTTACAGTCTAAATTATGGCTTCAGTTATTTTGCATTGCGATGTTACAGTTATCAGAATACAGCTGTTACGTAGTTTTCATTTTATATTCACCAGGACAAGTGTTTAGGATGCAGGGTCCTTCTTATCCACACTAGAAAAAGAAGGCTAAAGAAGAGGGAAAAAGCTATGTTGCTGTATAGCCAGAAGTTCAAATAATTAGACCCAGGAACTATTCTACACAGATGCCATATGCCTCTTCTGTAATAGGACAACATGTAAAAAAGATTTGTGATGGCTTTAAGTTGGGTAACACTCATCACAGCCTTAGCTATCCCTCCTGCTAAAGGAGTGCCACAATCCTCAACGTAATTCCCTTCTACATCTCTCAGGGCAGTAAGCACAGCAGTTTATACATTAATGTGAAAGTTAAATATTCAAAGAAATAATTACAAAATGAGGAAACAAATCTCTGTTCATCCTGTGGTTTGGGGCAGCAGCAGATTAAAGTGGGTTTGAAATAACTCACACTGTCATTGTGTCTGGTTGGCATCTGATGTGATTTGTCAGATTTGCTCCCTACGAACAAAATACTGCGGTTATACCACAGATAGAGGTTGTAAGTTTGTCAGTGCATCTCAGTTTTGGTTTGCCACACTTCTGTTCTTCCTGCTGAACATAACTTCACTTAAAGGCTTTATGATGTCAAAAATTATAGGTGTCAGCCCACAAAGTCCTCTTTCTTGGTGACACAGCTTTGTGTCTTGGTGGCTTACAGGTGTGCCTGAGCTGCACAAACTCGCTCTGCAGCCAGCTGAAAAGCTCAGGAAGTGCAAGTGCCCTGCTGGCTGAGAGCACCTGCCAACACTCCACTTCTGCCAGGCCTTTGTGCCATGCAGGCACACGATGCTGCCTGCCTCAACCACCCCCACCACCTTCAAACAGGGAAGAGGTGATGGGATTCTGGATACCATATGTCTCCTAGACAGCCTGAAGTGAGGGCTTGTAACACACCTTTGTACTTACATATTTACTGTCTGGTTTGCTACATTCAATGCTAGTATTTGCATCAACTGTTATTTCAGGGCTGGGGATCTTGGGGGATGTTCCACATTGGGGTAATTTTACTCTTGAATCTTTTTGTCTAATTTTGAGGTGATATTGTAAGACAAAACTCACCAATGAACATACTGAGTTATGATTTTCCTCTTCTGCTCTGAACTCCTAGGTTTTTGATCATAGACTTGCTTGAAAATGAGAACTTGCTGTTGACATTACCACAAATATGTTATTAGGAAGAACAAAATAACCTTCTGGTTATTCAGTAGGTCTGTGCTGAAGGGAAGCTCTGGCAAGTACTCTGTGGATCTGCACAACTTCAGAAATTGAAACTGACTTCTAGCCTGTCTTCAAAACCACTTAATTTGCTCTGTAGTCAAAAATTAACAAAAAGGTCACACTGTTTGAAAGGATGCAACATCCAGTAGAGAAATCTAACCAAGCATCCCACATGCTCAAGCTGTGACCTACAAAACCCCTGTGGTTCTCTTTTTGGCTTTTTCCTGTTTGTTTTGTAGATCTGGAGGCTGGTTTGAACTGATAAACAATTCATTAATGGCTGCCCATCTCCTTATCCTTTCAGGCAGTCTGAGAACTGTGATGGCTTTTCCCACACTCAATTAGAAACAAACCCCAGGAGAAACTTACTTTCCACTCCTCGTTTAGAGCTCTGCTGTGTTTCCCTCTTCCCCATACGTTTGGGTTTTATCCCATCAGATGATGACAGGCCCATAGAACTAACACTCTTAGCCCCATGGAGGGAATGCCTGGAGGCAGGCAGGTCTTACCTGTGCAGTGAAGAAAGCTGGAGTCAGGGATCCCGAAGGAAGCGCGGGGCTGTTGAGGGCGATGGAACCGATGTCGGTGCTGGAGAGAATCATAGGTGGGGCAGAGATTTCCAAGCCTTTGGGTTTTTTAGCCTTTGGAGGAAGAGATAGGGATTTAGCCTTGGAGCCTGAGGAGAGGTTCAGAGGCTCAAGAGAATCTGAGTCGTGGCAACTGGACTCAAGGAAGAAGCTCCTGTGTTCTGTAGGGAGGGGTGAGGCGGGAGACAGAGATGGTGACCTGGAGGACGATGATGATGGAGATGAAATGCTGGCACTGTTGGGTAGCATTAAGGAAGATATTTTAGCTGATACTGAAGAGTTGAGGAAAGCAGAGGCAGCTGCTGTTTCAGAAGTAGAAGGCAATGACACCATGGGCCTCATAACTTGTTTGTCTGTTTTGTTTGTCACAAATCTGATGACAGTCCGGACTTCTTCAACTGGTGTGTTTCCTTCTGACTTCTCCTCCAGTTTTTCTGTTTTGATTGTCTTGTAAGGGTCTGGCTGGTTCTGCAGAGAGTTGATAGTGAAGGAGGAGTACAGGCCAGAGTGGATATATTCATTCCGGCTTGTGCTTTTCAGTGCTGACAAGCTGTGCTTGTGCTGATCCCTGCTCTCCGAAGGCATCTTACAGTCGCTGTCCGGCAGCAAAAGGCTCTCTCTGCTGATTTCCACTGCATGTGGATCCATTTTTAAAATCTCAGGAAAGGAGACAAACTTGTATACAAATTTTTGT
The DNA here is from genome assembly GCA_013400735.1 of Pomatostomus ruficeps. Classification (NCBI taxonomy): domain Eukaryota; kingdom Metazoa; phylum Chordata; class Aves; order Passeriformes; family Timaliidae; genus Pomatostomus; species Pomatostomus ruficeps. The sequence goes on from VYZT01040820.1 coordinate 48,546, forward strand.
CCGATCACTTTCTTGATGATGTTCTGCAAATACAAAGAAGGTGCTAGAAAGATCAGCATTTTGGAGGCACCCAGTACTGCAAACACAAGGGCAGGGGGCACTGCTCCCTTGTCAAGTTACCCAGGTCATTTTGTGGGGCTCCAAATGCTGATCACCCTTGGCTTATTCCAATACCCCTCCCTGCTCAGCCAGGGAGTCCACATCTGGCTCCTCATGGTTTCCAACAAAATCACCATCACTAGGTGACAAAGACCTTCTGGTGGCCTGTTTTACTTCTGCTTCCTTTGAAGCAGCTTGGGAATGGTTTTTTTTACAGTAAAAGCAATTCTGCTGTCTTGTGGATTCGAGTCATGCCACCACTTGCATTCCACAATAAAGGCAAACTCCTTTATTTATGCCTCCTAAAACTGACACCAACCACCCTGAGGATGAAGTACTCTCAGAATGTCTGCAAGGGACAAAGCCACTTCAGCCTCCTGGCCCCTGTTATTTACCCTCTGTTCCCTACCACATAAGGAAAGGATTGAGCTAAACTGACAAGTGACTGTCCTTCTTTCAATGATCATGAACTTATGTCTGTGAAAAATACAACCCCTTGCATGGGCTGGAAAAGTACTGTGGTATCCCCTGCACTATCTCCAGGCCTGCATTAGGCTCAGGATGCTCACTGGTGCAGGCAGAAGGTTTTCATCAGTCTAAACTGACTGTGGAAATTAATTATTGAAAAAATCCCAAACCTTTTAAAGGTTTGTAGAACCATTTATTTTCTTTTTTCTTGAAGTGTCTCCTTTGTGGAAAGAACTGATTCCTTTTGAGAGCTTTTACAAGCATCCTGTTTCTAGTCCTTGCTGTCCTCCTGCAAACCCAGGCTGGCTGCCTGCTCTAACACAATGCCCAATATGCCCAAGGATACGTGAGCTCCTCCACAAAGGCACTTTATGGCACAGGCCTGGCCTAGGGACTGGAACATTTACCACCCTACACCAAGTGCTGCTGAACAAAAGAAGAAATGTGTCCTGAGATTTCCATGATAATTTCTCTCTTCTTGGAAGCCCCTGGTGGAGAGTTTGTTAAGTCGCCTCTGAAAAACTCTTTCCAAGAGGCTTCCCTTTAGTCCAGCACATCTGCTGCACCTCCAGCTGGTATTTTCCAGACATCTGCTTTGCTGTACATATGGGAATGTAAATATTTACAATTTTCCTAAAAATCTAATTGGTTTTTCATTCTACCACAGCTTCTGACACCAATAGTGGAAACATTTGTTAAACTGACTGAAAATAAAAGAAAAAAAATAAGGAAAAGGAATACAAACATTGTCTCTCTATATATATGGACAATACGGGGTGCTGGGTGCTTGTAGTGCCTACACCACACCTTGTTCAGTCATGAAAGTAAGGATCATTCTGTGAAAGAAGAATCTTTCAGCTGAGCTACTGCACTCTGTAATTCATCTGTCTGAATGTCCTGGCATTTCATTCAGGCACCTTCTTGAATACAAAACTAACCCTACGAAGAACACTGGGATGCAGCTTTGCATCACAGGTCAGGAGCTGTGGCACAAATAGAAAATGTCATTTCCCAAGCTGATAACAGGGATCTGTAGCAAAGAGAAGAATTAAATTCAGTGAGCTCAGACTAAAAGCACAAAGCTTCCCTCTTCCATGCTGAATTGTACACACATCTACCCACCTGGCAGATGCTGCAGTGTCTTTTTTTGCCCTCCAAAGGTTCAGGACAAATAGCCCACAGAATATCAATTTGCATGAGTTTTAATTCCCATGGCTTTGGGCTTGGCCTAGATTTTTTTTTCACTGCTAATTAGATGCAACATTGGAAGAATGCACTTTTTCTGCACTCTCAATATTGCATTCTTTTTCAAGAAAGTAAAACCTCCAAACTACTCACATATGAAAAAAATCATCCCAACTGGATTTTTGTTTTCTTTCTCTAATATATATTTTAATTTAAAATAAAGCCTCCCCTCTGCTCCTCGCAACTTTGAGCTATTGTTACATCAAGCGCTAGCAACTGAGATCCTCCTTGGAAAATGTGACTCCCAGCAGAACAAGATTAAATGTATTTAAGGGTTGCACTTTTACACTAATGCAGGCTTGAAACAGGGGAACATTGCTATAAAAAGCAACTGAACAGGCTGGTGAGTTTATACTTCCTTTGTTATTATTAAATATAGTTATATTTTAAGAACGTCGCAGTGCTGCTCCTCTGACTCTGCCAGCCTGCAGCAAAGGCCCACTTAACGATGGGTGGAGATGAAAAGACTCAAATGCAGATCCCTCAAGCACTTTGCAGGCTTCTCTTAAATGTGTAGCCTGAGGAAATCTCCGCCAATGCGCAAGACAAAATAAGGACGCAAATTAATGAAGTGCCTCGGCAAGGCACCGACTTTTCTATGTTTTTTTGACAAATAACTGAAGGTAAAAAGCAGTGTATTTTTACCATCACCTCAGTGATTTGTCAGAATCATTCTGAGCTATGATGGTTCAAACCACAGTGACAGGCACGACAACAAGCAGTATGAAAGGGCAAAGAATGCATGTGCAGGAAGACTAGACCGCTTGCTTGGTAGCAGGACAGTAAGTGAACATTTAGCCCTATTTTACTGTTGTTGTTTGAATTTTCTAGGTAAATTCCCTCATGAACACGCTTGCAATGAATGCTAGCGGCTGCTGGCCTGGGCTGCAGGGAGCCAGGGAAGGACTGCTGGGTCTATGAGGCTGCTGGGTAGAAGAAATGAGCAACCGCAACAAGACCAGGGACTCCAGTCCAACAGCTTAAAAAAGAAAAAAATCAAGAGACAGCACTCTCTGACACTCGGAGAAAGGGCAGGCAACAGGGAATGCCCCTCTTCTGCTGGCTTCTTGACTGTTCCTCACTTGAGCACTTTACACTTCCCCTCCTCTGCCCCCAGTGTACAGAACAGTGACTACAGCGAACGTGACCACCCCACCCCGCTGAGAAGTGCTCAGAAAACTGCTGACAGGAGCCGGGCCGAGCGCTACCTGCTGCCTGCTCCAGCACATCAGCCGCGCTGGGGAGCTCACGCTTATTCACACCCAGCACTTCAGGAACTCGCTTTATGAGCCCCTCCAAAACCAGCCTCACCCGAGAGCTCTGAATCACCAGCTGCAAGGATTCAGCTCCTCTGCCCCGTCCTTCGCCCCAAAGCAGCGGGCTGAGCTGGATGCCAAAGGCTCGGTGGACTGGTTCCCCCTGCAGCTTAAACTAGACTATAGTGGGGAGGAGTTGTTTCAACTATGCACAAGCACTGCTGAATTCTATCATGTGTTTGTGTTTTATTTTCATCAGCTCTGACTCCTACGCCCTGTTTGAGCCATTTAGAGCAAATGTGTAACTATACTACCAGTGTGACTGAGGGATTTTAGTGGCTTGGCACAAACCTCTTAGCTAGCAAGTTTGCTGGCTGCAGGAGCCACTTGGGAGACTGAGCTGGGAAATGGGATCCACTTCCTAGTCGAACTTCAGACTAATGAGGGACCTCAGAAGCAGGAAGACCATTTCTCCCTCCTTCCAGGAAGTGACCTATAATCAGGATGCCTAAGATCTCAAAATTTATGACAGAGCCGGATGAACTTGTCTGTGTGTACTAAACATCCCCGGTCAGGAAAGAGGACAGACCAGAGCTGTAGCTGCTTTTCTTAATCCCACTTGGATGTGTTGAAAGTTCCTTGGCTCCAGAAGTACTGAGGGGTGCAACACGTGTAGGCTACACAGGCTACAAATTCCCCACACAACTCTATCCAGGCTGCTTCCAGCTATTGGGACCCCTACCCAGACAGAGGACTGCTCACACTCCAGCATCTGAAGTACATATGCTGGCAGCAGGTACCTGTGGCAGGATGGTTTGCTCTGAAAAATGGGGATGTGTCCACATCAGCATGTGCAGGCAGGCAGATTCTGCTAACATCACAGATTATGCAGTTATGCTTATTATACTGTGTGTGTAGAAGCCAGATTTTGTAAAATTTCTGATGCAGGCACAGGTGCTACTACACTATGCACCTGTACTGACCTTTGGAAGATCAAGGTTCTCATTTAGCTGGATTTCAGTCTTTCCTCACACACCTCCATCTGGAAGACAAAGGCTGTTTCTCTGGCTGGCACCTATGACCAGGTTCTCTGCCCTCTCTACTGCGGTTCACTGGACATCCCTTTCGTCTCACACCAATCACGAACTATTTTATGTCTCTTTTCAAGGCAGGTGTTCTTGGCTTTTCTCCTCTACCCATCACCTCTTACTGAGTATCAAATCCTTTACTCCCATCTTTCCATATGGATAGCACTATATAACCATTGATGCTATTTCAGCCAAGCACTTTCTTGACCTCTATAAATCACTCTTGGATGAAGCTCCTTCCAGCTTTCTATAAAGGTACTTTCTAAAGCTCCTTAAAGTATTTCCTTACAACACCTCTGACCTGCACCACTACAAAATGTATAGTTGGTACTCCAGCATCCTGCTATAGTTTCATTGTAGGATTCTATTTCCCCTGAGGTATCTTAAGAGAAGACTTTCCCAAAAGCAAAATAATAGTTTTCATTATCACTTTATATCCTGAAGTTCTGTAAGCACCCAAGCAAGGGACCCTCATCCCAAAACAATTCTTCCATGCTGCCACCCACACGTGGACATTAAAAATAGGAACTAGCAACCAGGTTTGATCTGTTATGGGAGGGCAGTGAATGCATTGGCACCTCTGAATCCTGAGAGCACCTGAGAAGCCCTGTCCCCTGCACTGCAATAAGCACAAAGCAGCCCATATTATTTTAATACTATACATCATACTGCCAAGCCATCTAAACAAGTGGGCAGCCATTAACTGAAACTAAAATTGAAACAGACTGAATAGCACTGAGTAAAGCCTGGGGCCACATACTGTTCAGAGAGGATGCAAAAATAGTGAATAGCTGCACATTACAACAGTATGTGACTGTGTAATTAAAGATACAGCATAAGTCATGCAAAAATTAGGGTTATCCAGGGAACTGTGATTCTTTTATTTCCTAACTTCTGAGGACTTGACTTCCACAACTGCTACATCCTATTAATGTCGGTATCTGCATGTAATTTCCTGGATTAACCCTCCTTCCCTCAAAAGAAAAACCTAATGGGAAAACTCACTAGCTTCTCTCTTGTGATGTCATCTTGAAATATTCATAGGGACTTTCAGTAGTCCTGAAATCCCTGGTGACTTCCAAAAGATATGTGCCATTACAGCTACCAGAAAAAACAAAATAACTGGGCAACTTAAGAAAAAAAAAAAAGAAACTTATTAACCCTACTTTTAAAGGTATTTTACTTCAAGTTGAAGTGCTGTGTGTGGGAACAGTGCTGAAGCATTCCCTTGCCTGAAATTATTACAAGAGATTTCTGACCAGCAGAAGTGTGTGACATGATGGACACAAGATGTAGGTAGAGTGCAGGATGTCTTTTCTCAGTGCTATCTGAGAAATGCATTAAATAAAAATAAGACTGTGTGTGGGGAGGGGGAGGAATTTGGGGAACAAATGAAACAGGAAATGGAATCTTCAGATTATCTACAAACCTTTAGCAACTATAATCATGGTAGCAAATTACAATCAAGACATGCCATACTCTACATTTCCTGGGGTGCTTTTTATGTGAATATAACATGAATCTAGCCATCAGCCTCAACAGCACATCATGCTTGCTTTCAAAGCCAGGCTAAGGAACTTGTCCTAATTGTGTTATTTTTCTCCAGTACTGGAATTAATTTACTTTTAAGTTCAGATGAATCAGATGATGAATTTTAACAAGGCAGTGTTCCCCCAAGCAAAAGGCAGAGTTCATAAACCCCAATCAGGTATCAGGTTTTATTTCTCCATGGTGAATAATTTCAAAGACAGACTATGAAACATTAGTACAGTGTCAAGTGCATGCAGTGAGAGCAGAGGGCAGTCAAAGAAAGGCAGGTCCAGCCCATGTGCAACCATAATTTCTAAAAAATCACTGACCCTTCTCTCAAACTCACATGCTGCCAGTTCTCTTAGGTTATAGGTAGAGAAATCCCTGTCAATAATTCCACAATGCAAACGAAGTCTTGTCCAGTTCTGCCTCATCTTTCCTGCTGCCACTCCCCCATCTGCAGCTCAATGTTTGTCCCATTTGTTCACTGTGCATCCCATTTGACCCAGTAGCCCCAGCTGCCAACACATCCATCATTGCACACAAGTAGGGAGAGGAGAAGGATCTCAGAAGGCTCCTTAAGGCTGCCTCAGAGCCTAAACTGCTCTCGGGTTTATCCCACAAAATGGTGAATGATCTAAAGAAAAAGAGCATTAAAATCTGAGAGAGGCTCTTTCATGTCCTGTCCTTCCCCTTTTGTTCTGCAGGAGGGAAGGAAGATTGTCAAGAGGAGCCTTTCCTCCCCTTCTTGACTTCTTCCGTTCTGTGCTATGCAGCATAGACTGAACTGGAGGCAGAAGAAGCATTTAGGACTGAACCCACTGCTGAACACCCCCTGCCAGTCTACAAAGATTTACTGTCTGCTATCTTATGCTATTATCTCTCACACTTCAAAACCTGCAGCAACTTGCTCTGTCCTTCTGCACTCTCTCAATAATCCACGGCTCTCCACTGCCTGGCAACCCACAGGACACAAAACACTATACCCACAGAGTGAGAAGCTCACACTGTTTTGTTCTAAAGGAGTTACTCTGTTAATTTAAATAGAAATAGCCATAGGTGTGGGGTTCAAACCCTGATTGCAATACATGGGGAAGAAGGAACTTATCTTTCTTTCTATCTAGGAGCTACAACCTCCATTGGCCTGCAGAACTCCTTAAAAAATGGCCAAAATCCTTGTGTCGCATTTAGATAAAACTGTCAGACAGAAGATCATCTCTACAAACAGCAAGCAATTGCCTCAGCCAGAGCCCTGATGAAGAAACTCTACAGCCACTCTGGCAGATGCTGCTTGAGCAGAGACAAGTCAGATGACAAAGGTGTGTGTGTGCTAGGGGTGGGGAACTGAAAACAGAACAGTGGTTTAAGAAAAAAGTTAAGGAATAAAAGAAGCAAGAGAGTCTCACATAAGGAGCCATTATATTCCATTACTTCAAAGAGATCAAAGAGATCTCAAAGCACAAGTGCTACAAATATCTTGTTCCTTGTTTTTAAGCAATGTCTGTTCAGTCACTAACTGCACATTTGGGCTCTGCCTGGCTATGCTGTTCATGCACCAGCAGACACTCTGTCTCCATTGATCCCAGTCAAGTTTATAACCAGAGGAGCTGGAGTCATATAATGAAGGAAGCTTCCCCATGCTGAGCAGAAGCCTTTTTAGCACTTAGTGAAGGGAATTCATCACACCAACTGCTCGGAACAGCCGCGGCACTGTCCTCACCGAATCCTTTTGTGCTTCTCAGTCAGGCCACCTTTGAAACATGTTAAGTGGGAAAATCTGACTTCCAATGGACAAAACACTAACAGCTCTAAATCTGAAACCAAAAAATTTTTTCAGGAGAAGGAGTCCTTGTGAGTTATGAAAAGTCTGACCATCAAATTTTTCACTGTTAATTTGCAGTCAACATGTTTTGTGATCGCTGTGTTAGACTGTCTGCATAGCACTCAACCCCACTGTGCCCTTCAAGAATTAGTGCACTACAAATAATACATGACAACAGTACTCGAAGGTCAGTCCAGAAACAGTATCTACCTTCCTCTGCCTTGTGCAGGCAGCAAATATGCCCTAACTGTGCTGAACACTGGCATTACTCACTGTATAATCTCATCTCACCACCTTTTCTGAAAATCAAGATGTGAATGGGCCACTAAGCATGGCTATGAAGTTTTCCTTTTTAATATACAAAATCTATGTTATTAATATTTAATTTTCAAGAATATAGGAAATAATAAAATCGAATAACTTGGAATTTAGATAACTTATTGAAAAATATCCATTTAAGGACAACTAATCCTGAGAAGATTTAATATCAATTAGTAAAAGCAATATAATACTCATCCAAAAAAGGGTGAGGAAGCAATTTGGAAACTCCTTGGACTGAAGTCTAAAATTGAGAAATGTGAATATGCAAGATTTGTGTTCTACGGGATTTGTCTTCTAAATCTTTTGCTTCTAGTATCTTGACTAGTTAGAGGAACTTCTGAATAGCTTCCACAGAGAGGAGAAATATTAACTGGTACCATTTCTGTTTTCTTAGTCTGCATGAGAAAAACAAAATTTACCTTGTCGTAATAGTATCTGAGTGCTCGGCTCAGCTTGTCATAATTCATATTAGTTTTGTTTTTTCTGAGTCCCCATAGCTTAGCTACTTCTTCTGCCTTGAGTAGCTTGAATTCGCCATCATTAGACGTCCAGCAAATGAGGTGCTCGTGTTTCTGGTCTAGCAGCAACTGCAAAAGGAACTGCCACAGTGTGATTGCACTCTCCATACCTACAAGGGACAAAGGAGAGCAACAGTGTGAAAAACATTTGGGAGCAGGTGTCCCACCCAATGCTCATTTCAGTAATAAGCTCTGGGCAGGAGTCATTCAACATAATTGAGAAAAGGAAGCTACCACATCATTTACAACCAAACATCCATGACACCTACAGGTCTTCCTCTGCTGTTTCAGTATCATTCCCACTGCTGTTTTCTGAAGGGACACATAAAATAGAGGAACTATTTAGAAAAGGATTGCCCACATAGTTCACATTGTACAAGGTCACCACCAGTTGACGTCTTCCATTCAATGTAAGCAATCACTCTTCAAAGGAACATGAAAGGGAGGGGAAAAAAGACTTAATGTAACTATCCACTGAAATTATATTAAAAACCTGCTGTTTACTGTCAGGAGGAGTACACTGAACTTGTTCAGATACGTCACTGTGCAAAAGGGGAAGACGAGGGAAGACCAGAGCAATTGCTTTGATGAGAGGACCAGAAGCCACATCCCTTCCCCCTCCCACCACCATAGAGCCTTTGCCTATTTTCTTTTCTCCAGGGCCTGAAATTACTCTTGCTGCTTCTGTTTGCCAATTCAAATAGCTCAAAAGATATTCCTTACTTTTTAGAAAAGCTGGAAGTTCAGTACACTCAAGCACAGTAAAGTAAGTGATGTTTACCCTGAACCTCTCTTTAACAGGGATCTTTTCTTTCATTATCATATATACTACTGAGAATTAGGAATACTTTTAACAGCCCCTGAGTCTCACACCTGTGGTTGTTTGAATATTTTTTTCTCTGCTACAGATTGTTTGAATATCTTTTTCCTCTGCTAACTGCCTGTGCTACTGAGCCCTTCCTAGAATAAACCTTTTGTTCAGGCACTGTAATAAAAGGATAAACTGAAGGCTGGATATATTTCAACTCAGCACAAGTAAACACACAACTTAAAAACTGGGAGCATTATCACTGCTAACAACTTATCATTTTAATGAGGGTGCAGATAAAATTGACCTTTCAAACTACAGAATCAGAAAATGAGATTTTCACCCACTTTCAAAAATATTCCCAGCCTTGCCACGTTAACACTGGATAAAATAATTTTTTCTTGGCCTCTTCTGATTCTTAACTTGGATATGTTATGTCACACAGATTTACTGCTGGTATTGATTAACTGACTATGGAGCTAATGGGGCTAATTATTACCTGTGTGCATGAAACAATGGATACTTTTGTCTTTATCTAGACAAGCTCAGAATTTTTAGCACCCTTGTTCATTTCGTTTCCCAATATATTGTTGTTTATGCCCTAACAGATGACAAGGACAGGATGCCAGGCTTGCTGCCTGACGCCTCCCTGGATGTGCGTACCACAAGAGGGCACAAGACTTCCAGCTATCCACGGCAGGGAACAGAACAGCGGGAGGCTGAGGAACAGCTGCCTCTTCACGTCTGCCCCAGCATGGAGGAAATCACGGTGCATAGGGTTCACGAGTATAAAGAAAAATACATTGCACGAGCTTCACGAGTGTAAAGCAAGTTAATGATACTACAGAACGCTGGCAATACTTCTATGGAAAAACGGGATTTGGAGCTATGTTTTGGTACAAATAATTTCGAAGTACACCGACCAAACAAGGGCTTGCAGAATTAATGACAGTTTTACTATCTCTTCAAAATCTTTATTTCTCTAACTAACTGAATGTCCCGTCTGAATGACAAGGACAAAAACACCTATCCCTGATGCCCAGCTGTGTGACACCATAACTACACAGCCCTTTCAAAGGTCATTTGAGGCTCCTAGGAGTGTTAGGGATCCTGGAAACAGAAGTGCCTATATGGGTGGTTTGGCACTTGCAAACGTTTGCATTTGCTGCATTGCAATTTTATACAAATCCTTTTCTACACAGAATAAGGTAAGAAAAAAATTCATAGCTAGAATTAAATACACCTGACAGTTACTCACAGCCTTTAAAAGTTCTTTAAACTACACCCTCTGTGCAGGTATTAGCATCTTTAACAGATTAGTTATCTTTAACTTCACAGATAATAAAGTGTCCCTAATAATCTGGGATCATAAATATACGGATACACATCATATATATACATATATATCTCATATATATACATATATATACTTTCTAATACTTATAAATTCTGCAATTTACTTTGCTAAAAAGGTGTATTTATATACAATCATATTCCTCTTAAACAATCCTATTTTCTCTACATCACATATTATGCAGTCTGCATAATTTCAACTTGCATCACACAATTCTTCCTAACGAGAAATCACAAACAGAACTTTTGTTGCTCTGAAAAATTGCAAGTAACTTATAAATATCTTTCTTCAAAACGTACTAAAATGTGTCCTATGCTACAAAGACCTGTCAGCAGAATGTCAGCTGAGGAAAGTAAAGACGGATGAGAATTAAAGTACCAATACAAACTTCACCACCATATCATCACCCAAAACAGAGTAACGCCTCAGAGACACAATTCTCTCATCTAGATTTTAAACTACAAGATCAGCAATCGTGCCTCTTCAGAGATTAGATGGAACCGAACTCCAAGAGAAGAACATTTTGCTGCAGCCTGCTCCATCCCCATTCACTTCTGCCCACGAACACTCACAGGGTAATCTACAGCTAACTTTGTACTACACTTTCCATTAGGAACTTGTTTCCTGATGCTTATCATCTGTAAAATGTAAACAGTTTTGGATTCCATTTTATCTGCTGAGTGTGGTGCTCAAGGTGACTCAGCCACAGGCATAATGTAAAATGCATGAACAGCACAAGCCTGGGCGAGAGAATCCTACAGGAATGCTCACTCCACAAACCGTACATCACAGGGAGTAAGGAGAGGTGACTTCCATCAGGTTATGACATAAAAGGCTACTGCCACCTTTTTGGAAATGGCTCAGTTTATTCCAGCTGAGATGCATGGATAATCTCTGGGGGTCACTTCAGGTACTGGAGCCAGGGCAGATGGCTCTGCTGGGATTAGATTTAGGCAGCTCCTCACAACCCTGTCTTGCCTGACCATCCACTCTTCCAAGCATGTGGCTCTAAACAAACAGGCTTTATAAAGAACCTATGCATCTCAGAATTCAGCGTCAATGGGCTCAGTTGGTAACATGCATAAATCTGCTACTGGTATGACCCACGCCTGCCCCTACAGAAATGAGATTAAAACAGCTCAATGTTGCATTGTGCTTCATCCCTCCATCTGCCACTGAGTTCTTGTATAAAGCTTCCCACATTGCTGGTACAGCAGCTGTATGTATGATTCCCACAGGAGGCAAATCATGCTAATTACATTTTCAGCTGATCATTAATTGTATGGTCCTACTCTTCTAACCACCAAACTTGAGGTGTTCAGGTCTGAGTTGAACTGAATATTCACAGCTGTAACTACCTGTAACAGAAGCCTTGTTCTAAGCATATATGGTGAAGTAAAATCTCAGATTTCTTGTATTTAGTAAACTGATGTTAATCTCATTTCCATTCTGTAAAATGTGATTTGCAGGGAAATAGTTGTAGCAGGATGCTCTGCCTGGACCCCTCTCTGAGAAGGAGTTTGGAAAGCAAAGGCATCCCTTCTGCACCCTGTGACTCAGTGGGAAGGCTTCTCTAATAAACTTTGCCCGAAGCTCCCATTCTGCCCATGGCAAATTCCCATTCTGCCCACAACAACAGTAAAAATCTAAGACACTGCAGTGACTGGATTTTTTAACTGATACAAAATATTTAATTTCCAAACAGGCTAACAGAAGTATTAACCTGCCTTTCTCTATGGGAACTGTTTTGGGCTCCACAAGGCACTGACTGTCGCCTTGGGAGGACAGAAGGGCCACACAGTGTAACTAGAGCTTAACTTGTGCCTCATTTGAGTGGTCAAGCAAGAGAATCACAACAGATGTATTGGATATATTAGAAGACATGTAATTCAACCAAAAATCTGGTACCTGTATTAAAAGTCATAATAAATGACGATGGTGAGGAGCTGGAGATCTTCAGAAAACATTGTATTTCATTTATGTATTTTCTAATTCTTTTGAATTTTTACTGACTGAAAGGAAGTTCAGTGTCTTGCCTTACTGTCTGTCAAAGAAAGGGTTGTTAGGATGTGGTCACTTCCTACAGTGAGCACGTTTCATTTAACTCTTTATTAATATTAAATAGTAATAATAAATATTCCTGTTACTTCTGGCTCAGTACAAAATTTGAATGCAGGGCAATAAATAATACATGGAACCACATACTGAATTACATGGATTAGCAGAAAAAATAGTTTTTTAAAAATCCCTCTTTAGACAGTGACATGCATCAATAGTACAGAATGAGAAACAAAACCTATGCTAGAAACATATATCCTATGTCATGGAAAGCCTAATCAAAATCCATATAGACAAAAGAGTTGATTTTTTAATCCATTAACTCTGACATATCTGATTTTGCCATCTTACTATTTCCTAAATATTTATACAATGCATTTGACAGTCAAAGATGCTTTCTAAGCCATGAAACAAAATTTGCTAGTTTGACCTTACCTAGATAGCCTAGTAATTTTACTTTGTGATCAGTTCCACTACCGCTGATGCAATAATCATGGGCATAGTTAGAAGGAATTCTACTTGCAAATGCTGTGTTAAGACAGAAAAATGGTATTTCAGGACTGAGTTTTCTGAAAATCCATTTCTCTGGCAGCTGTGACAGGGAACCACACTAACACCATCTGCATTAGCAATTTACATTCCTTGCAATGTGCTTCCCCCCATACAAACCCTAGCAACTGCATGATCAGTGTGATACAACATGCTATCCACACACTGAATTTTAAGTTAAGATCTGATGCCAGAAGGCGGAATCAGAGTATCTGTGCTGATAATTCTGCTCCTATTTCAACCGAACCGAGAGACTAAGAGAAATGCCTAAGCTTGGAGCAGCAGCAGAGTCAACACCATAAGCTCTCCCTGAAGAGGATAATGGAAATGAACAGAGACATCCATAGAACAAAGCATCTCATCTGAAAGGTGATTTTCCTGTAAAGGGCCTACCCAAATTCCTCACTTAAGCAAGGGGCCTATAAGCCAAACACTCTCTCTCCCTCTAGCATATGAAGACCAGCTTCAACCAGCATGAAAAAACACTATGAAAACATTATGCAAGTTACACTAGAAATAGTTAAGAAGTGATAATATATGTATTGAGGAGCTGCACCGGCTTTTTTTTCTTTTTTACCAAAACAATACATATGAAATTCCATGTGATAAAATGTCAGTCACTAAAGTGGCAATAAGATCCAAAAATACAGTTATTAACCTGCTGGGCAAAATAAAACAAATAAGCAAGACATCTTAAATCCAAACAGTAGAAAACCAGGAGGCTCAGAGACAAATCTAGCTAAATAAAATCTCAGTATCAGCAAGATTTATGACATGAACTGTGAGATACGCAGGATAGTCCTTGAAGCTTTAAGTTTTCTAGGACTCTTGCATAGGAAAAGCCAAATGAAAAAGGCAAAAAGCTGGAACCAGCTCTATAGCATTCAGGACTTCTGCAGTGGTCTTCAGCTTCCATACAACTGTGTGACAGCTGTAATACAGTTTTGTTCTCCCATGTAGTCCAGGTTTCCTATTTGGATTTTTTTCTCCATGTTAGCTCCCCTACAGCCTTTCTAAAATAGAGATAAACTGCTGATCCTGGACAATCAACATGAACAAGTTCTAAAGACTAAAACTAGGAATCCCTCCAGGTGTTAGGATCAAAACCAGTCCCTTTTGCTTTAGAGGGTCTGCAGAGGAATAACATCTGGGAGCCTGAGCTATAAACCAGGTCATGGGACTTGGGGCAGAGGAGGGACTGCTGAGTGGGACAGACTGGCTGGGGTGCCCAGAGGCTGAAAAAACCAGCTGGAGATCAATTAAATCAGGAAAACATAAAAGGTGCTAACCAGCATTATGCCCTATAGGTAGTCACAGAAAGATGGTGATCAGACATGTACATGAATAAGATTAAGGGGCTGGGTCAGGGCAGGGAAATTAATTTCCCTTCGCATATGAAGAAACTGCTGATTCCTTCTGTAGCCAAAGCAGCTGCAAAGGATCCAGCTCCTTTTTGTATGCCCCATCACAGCAGGCACACACCTCCACTTACATTTCCCTTGCAGGCACATGCGTGCTTTTGCGAGCACACAGCATTTCTCAGTAACAGATGCCTTTTTTTACCATTTCGACTACTCTGGAAAACCTGTGTACATTTTTTGTACATTCATTTTCTGCTTTTGTATCCTAATTCTGTCCAGCACGTTTCTCCAGCCGCGTGACGTGGGGCATTGTTAGTTTCTCATTCACGTTAGCATTTGGCTTCCTTTATTTCTGCAGGTTGCAGCCAGGAAACTGGAAAATGGGCCACAGGAAACCTGGCCTCCTACATCTGTCCCAGTTTGTAATAGCAGCTCTGGTTTTATTTTTCTAAGTGTCTCAGGTTCATTTTAACCCTTAAGATGACTGCAGCAATACCATGTAAAAGAATGTGACTGTTTTGCCATTTTTAACTACCATTTCTCAGTACTAGAAATGGAGATTTTACTTAACAAAATTAATTTTAAAGTCTATTAATACATAGAAAATAAACAGTTATATGAGTTTTTTAAAAAACTCTTCTTGGAAATCACCAAAACAATTTCATTCATGAATTCCATGCTATATAAAATATCAAAGAGTATATTTAGAGAAAAATATGGAGTAAGGCAGTGTCTATCTACATCCTAAACAGAGTTCTAAAGTCAATGTCCATATGAAATGCTGAAGAGCTTATAAATCTCCTAGGACAATTTTTCTATTTTACATTTTAGTTTCTATAAAAAATTGAAGTACACGTGTTTTGCATTTAATTATAGAAGAGTGTCAATCAACAAAAGGAACTTTCCTAAAATAATTACCAAATTAGTCAGCCATAACATTTTTCACTGACAATTCATCTGTTTAACCATGAGTGTATCATGAAAGGTTAATGACAATTGCCAAATCTTCCCAAATGTTTGCTCAGAACTATTTGAAAGAAAAGGCTGAGTCAGTCCTAACACTTTATTTCTCAACAGAAATGCTTCAAGGGTGATAAATAGGATGTGGTTGGTGAGAAGTTAGTGATTCTGCCAGAAAGGAGGAAAAACAAGTATCAATTTGTTTACTCAGAAAGTTTTAAAATATTCATCAAAGGAGATCTTAATGCTAATTTAATTGGACTTGAAAAGACAAGTTCTCAACTAAGTGTGTAAATATATCTGGTTTCATTCAATGCAGAACTTTCTCTGTTAAAGGTAATAAATCAAACTAGTGGTGCAATCCATACACAGGCCACTTTAGGGGATAGACCTGTGTGTATGATACAGAATGCTGGTAATTTTTCCACAGCCAGCAACCAGGACATTTCCTGTCAGAGCATCCTCCAAGTCCTTCCATTGTGTTGAAACTGCAAAAACTTTCTAAATCAGGACTTCCTCCTATTATATTTTAGAGGCGTCTTTCTGGGAAATGCAGATGCAAATGAAAAAA